>OX382339.1:16306002-16470569 GCA_947507615.1 Hemithea aestivaria | reverse complement strand
AACCTAACCTAACCTAACCTAACCTAACCTAACCTAACCTAACCTAACCTAACCTAACCTAACCTAACCTAACCTAACCGAGTCGCGCTCCAGCCGTCGTACGGAGCAGTCGCATTTCGAAGTCGCTCCGCTGGTGACTTCGGTCGGCGGGCAGTCACCAGCCACCGGTGACAACTGGTGACCACTGGTGACCACCGGTGACCTCCTGAAGTGGAAGTGTCTTCTGACGAAGTCCCTGGAGCCGGGAGCGGAGCCCTACCACCTGAGCGCCCCTAGTACTGGCGCTGCGACTCCTACTACGTACCATCTGAGGACCTCCGAGGAAGTTTTCCAGAGGATTCCCGGTGACTAGTCACCTGTCCTGGTGACGGACTGGTCACCGGATCTGGTGACCACCGGTGACCTCT
Organism: Hemithea aestivaria; assembly: GCA_947507615.1. Taxonomy (NCBI): domain Eukaryota; kingdom Metazoa; phylum Arthropoda; class Insecta; order Lepidoptera; family Geometridae; genus Hemithea; species Hemithea aestivaria. Next base: position 16,470,162 of record OX382339.1, on the reverse strand, counting down.
GAGGCTGAAGAGTCCTCTGACGAAGCCCCTGGAGCCGGGAGCGGCGCCCTACCACCTGAGCGCCCCTAGTACTGGCGCTGCGACTCCCACTACGTACCATTTGAGGACCTCCGAGGAAGTTTTCCGGAGGATTCCCGGTGACTAGTCACCTGTCCTGGTGACGGACTGGTCACCGGATCTGGTGACTTCAGTGACTTTGGCCGGTGAGCGGTCTCCGGCCTCTGGTGACCACCGGTGACCTCTGAGGTTCAAAAGTCCTCTGAAAGTGAAAGTGAAGTGACACCTGTGCGAAGTGAAAGTCATAGTGAAGTGATGTGAGTGCTCTCACTGGGATTGCAGTGCCTAAACTTACCAGGATTGCAGTGTTTGGACTAACTTTCGTGTTGATAGGACGCGACCCGAGGAGCTGGACATTAACTGGAATTTCTCGGTAAGACTACATCATTATGGTACTTACCCGGTCCCCAACGAGGTCACCTCGAGCAGACTGTAACATCAGCAGCCCTCGGGAAGAACCGGCAGATCCTCTACCCTCTCAGTCGCGCTCGTATCGACTCAGTTTTCGCCCCACATCCACCGAATCCTCAAGCAGCAACACGTACTCTGAAACACAACACATTAACAATGAGCCTATGACAAATAAACTCAGAAGTGGATCCGCCCCATCATTGGCAGATCGAATACGCAAGGGCCATGACAGTATCATCCGTCTCATAACACACAAAAACTCACTTCTCAGAGAAGATAAAACTGCTATAATAAACATTATTGAAAATCTTAAACCCGAAATTGACCAACTCAATAATCTTAAGACAAATAAACCAAATGTGAGTGATGTGGCGACCGACACTAGCTTTCTGGAGGCAGCCCCATCCCCTCTACCACACGAACCAACTCAGCAAACTAACATGGAAAGCATCAATAAACTCGCTAATATGATTCCACAGCTGATGGAACAAATAGAAAGCATCAAAACTCAGACAACACAAGCACTGCCTCGGGGGGACTGTGTCGGACGCGACACCACAATCCACTCTAATGACACTCCACCCCACAAGCCTGCGCCCATGCTTATCATCTGTCCTAAAGAGCCAACAACCAGCCATGATAAAACCCTCAATGCCTGGAAAGGATGCGAGATCAACTCGAATGGCAAACATCCCTTACCTAGAACTAAGCTTATTACTAACCATAGACTCCTGGTTGAGTTTGATAATAAAAAGCAGCGGGACATCGCTATAGAGGAGATCAAGCAGACCGACTCAGGAATCAGAATCGAACCAATAAATAAACTAAAGCCCATGTTCACCCTCAAGGGTATATCCCGACGAACCCGACCTGACGAGCTGGTAAATTCAATAAAGCAGCAAAATAATAACATCAAGCAGCTTAACATCAAGAATGGTGACATTGAATTAAAAACAGTAAGAGACAACAAAAACCCCAAGTTGTACAATGCGACGTTTGCTGCAGCCCCTCGGGTCTGGCAGGCCGCTACAACTAACCAACATCTCAACATAGAACTACAACGGGTGCATGTGGAAGATCATGTACCGATCTTGCAATGCTTCCACTGTCTACGTTTTGGACACACCCGGAAGCATTGCAAGACTCCCACACCTGCTTGTTCGCATTGCTCCGGAGCACACCTATACAAAGACTGCCCACATAAACTCAATAAAGACAAACTAAAATGCATCCACTGCACCACAAAAAACAACAACCACAATCAAATCTTCAAATCTGCGCACAGCGCCACTTCTCATTTATGCCCTTTGGCAAAATTAAAGAAACTCGAAGTCCGTGCTATCACGGAATATGGCGAGTAATCCTCCCCCCACTCACCTCATCAACACCCCACCCGACACAACGTCGGGAGGCTCACCTCTCAAATGCATTCAAATCAACCTAGGACGTAGTAGGAACGCCTCTCACGAACTCGCCCACTGGGCGCACCTTAATGAACCTGAAATAGTATTAGTTACTGAACCTCACATTAGCATCACCGGAGCTCCTTTCAAATTGCAAGGATACAAAACACATTACTTTCCCAGCCCCGACTCTAGAGAACACCGCGTCAAGTCTGCCATCTACACCAAAAATAACCTCACCTGTACCCTGGGCATGAGCGAATACTCCACCCCCAATCTCACAATTATCAAACTGTGCACAACAAACGAGAACAAAAATACTTACTTTATATCTGCCTACCTCGAACCCCGCAATGACCCAACCAACTTACTCACCAAACTACACTCATTTCTTCACCAAACGTCAGGCTCATCGCACGTGATTGGTGGGGACTTCAACGGATGGAACACCCTCTGGGGGTCTACATGCAATAACAAGAGAGGAGATGACATCCTGGATCTCATTACCCTACACAGTCTCACAGTTTGCAATCATGGAAATCATCCTACATTCGAAACTGTCACACACGGCAGGCCACGACAATCTATCATTGATATCACCCTCATTAGCAACCCTAACCACACCTCCATCTCCAATTGGAACATCAACACATCAATATGCCCATCCTCTGACCATCATGCTATTCAATTCACGCTTAAGCTCCACCGCACTACTTCTGCAAAAAGCAAAAAACTCAGTACTTTTAAATACAACACCTCCTCAGTCAATTGGGAGCACATAGAAGAAACCCTAAAACTTGAAATCCAAAACCATCTTGCCCCAGAACCCATATATGAAACACTGAATCAATCAGAAATCGACAACCAGGTCGCCATGATCACATCAGCCATTCAACGTGCATGCAACCGCATCTTACCTAAGGCCACTCCACACAAAGAACGTCCCCCTTGGTGGAACGACCATCTACAAGACCTCAAAAATAAAGTCATCCGTAATCACCATCTTTTAAGTAGATTAGTCAGACAAAAACAACCCATCGAAGACACGGTAAAAGAGAGACAGGAGCTAAAATCCACATACGCTGAAGCCATTTGCAAAGCATCCACCGAAGACTTCAAACAATTCTGCAGCGCACAGGGCAAAGAAGACGTCTGGTCAGTTACCAATCGAATCATCAAAACCAAACCCCTCTCGCATCCACCTACTACACTTAAAAAAGATGATGGCACATACACACAAAACTCCACTGAAACCGCCGACACACTAATAAACAAATTCTTTCCTGATGACACCCCCGACACCACCACACATCAAAACACCCTCCGTCAAAACATGCACTCTCCACCACGTAACCAGTCAGAACCACCGTTCACCTTAAGTGAAATCGTTTCTTGCCTCAAGCAAATGAACCCCAAAAAAGCGCCAGGAAATGACTCCCTCACCTCAGACATCTGCCTATTCTTTGCAACTAACTTTCCTCACATCATCACCAATCTCCTTAACCGCTGCCTCCAAATATCCCATTTCCCCACCACCTGGAAAATAGCTGTTGCTAAAATAATACCTAAACCCAACAAGACCAATCATACAGAAACCTCAGCTTACCGGCCTATAGGCTTAATCAATGTCTTTGGCAAACTACTGGAAAAGCTAATAATAAACAGAATCACACACCACATCCACACTAACAATCTCAACTGTAAAACACAGTTCGGTTTCAAGCCTCAAACATCTACCAACGATGCAATATTCACAGGGCTACAAAATATCACACAAGCCAAAGAATCAGGTCAGCAGGTCATTGCAATCAGTCTTGACATAAAAGGGGCATTTGATCATGCTTGGTGGCCCGCAATTTTTGAACGTCTCAAGCAGATAAACTGCCCTGAAAACATTTATAAAATCCTAATTGACTACATCACTAATCGGAAGGTAATAATGAGCTTCGCAGACTGCACCGTGAGCAAAACCATGTCCCGCGGATGCATCCAGGGTTCGGTGTGTGGTCCCACCCTGTGGAACCTAATACTGGACACACTATTGCTAACCCCAATGCCGCATGGATGCAGTATTCAGGCATATGCGGACGACATTCTGCTAATAGCGAAAGCCAAAAACGTAAGAAACCTGGAACACATAACTAATGACGCACTCTCCACCATCACTAATTGGGGAGATAACTACAAACTCACATTCAGTAACGAAAAAACCCAGGCCATTGCATTCTCCAATAAAGCCAAAAAGAGTAAAATAATGATACGTAACCACCTCATACCATTCACTAATCAAATCAAGTACCTAGGACTCATCATCGACAACAAGCTGAAATTCACCCATCACACTGATCACATCATCTCCAAGGCTAAAAACCTCTTCAATAAACTGTGCTTATACATTCGGCCAACCTGGGGAGTTCACTCCGAAAATGTCAAGACCATATACTTGCATGTAATCCAACCAATCATTTGTTATGCAGCTGGGATCTGGGCACCCTACGCTGTTAAATACCAATTCATCCAGAAAAAACTCCTATCACTACAAAGATTGTTTGCAATAAAAATCATACACGGATTCAGAACCATTAGAACTGCAACCGCTATCTCCCTGGCAAGACTTACTCCTCTCCCACGAAAACTTCTCGAAGTTGCCGACGTGGAAATATCTAAACTCCTAAACAGCTCTCAATTTCTACCTGACAACACCCGAATTGAAAAACCCGCACCGCCAAAAGCCCTACTACATCCAGCCTACAGAACTGGTATACAATTCGAAGAGATCCCAGACCAGCAATGCTATAACGAAACCTGCATTCGGTATCACGACTACTGGCAAGTATTCACTGACGGCAGTAAGCATGACGCTGGCGTCGGTGCCGCATACCTAATAGTTGACACTTATGGACACGTACAAACCACATGCAAACTAAAGCTACACGACCACTGCTCGGTGTTCCAGGCCGAAATGCTCGCCATTAGAAATGCTACAGAATGGATTCTGAGACAAAACACCAACGAAAAATTTTGCATCATCTCAGATTGCAAATCCGCACTCGTAGAACTTACAAATCCCAACACGACGCACCCACTCGCTGTCAAAACACTTCACACACTGAAACAAATCAAAGACAATACAGAAAGCACTATAAAATTCTTCTGGGTGAGGGGCCACGTGGGTATAGAGGGAAATGAGTTAGCAGATATAACTGCGAAAGCAGCAGCCAACCAACACAAGACACCCGACTACGCCTACATCCCGGTTTCATATATTAAATACAGGAATAGAGAAATATCAGAACAAATTACCAAGAAATACTACACACTTGCCAGTCGACACACAACAGAGCTCCTATCTACATACGACCAATTAAATGCATACCTTACAAACAATAGAACTACTTTCGCCACCACCCAAATGTTAACCGGACACGGCTACCACAAGGCATACCTGCACAGATTCCACATCGTGGACAACAACGTATGTCCGTGTGACGATTCATCCATCCAAACCATAAATCATCTCATCAAAACATGCCCGCGTTTTCACCTCACAAGACATAAACATCTTTCCACCGCATCACGACTTGAAGACCCATATAACCTCCTTCAAATTAACAAAAAAACATCTACAAATAACTCATACAATGAACATATTCATGAAATAATCAGTCATCTTAAGGCATTTAACAAAACTTAATCCAAAAATACACACGACACAAACACTACATATTATACACCCAGGGGCCTGACAGACCTGAGGGACTCAGGGGACCAAATCAAATCTTACAACGTAGCACTACCTCATTTATTATTGCATAAAATTTTTGCCAGCGTTCAGCATATCTAGTGACAACTGTCCAATGTCTAATGTGACTAATGTCATGACTGGTACTGGTCTCTACCTATAAAATTGTATGTTGAATTATTAACTGTTAATTGTTTTATATGTATATTAGGTAAATAGCTTCCCGATTGGAGACATTGGTCACCGGTTGGTGGCTTGGGTCCCCGGCTGGTGACCTTGGTCACCGGTTGGAGACATTGGTCCCCGGCTGGTGACTTTGGTCACCGGTTGGTGACTTTGGTCACCGGTTGGTGATGTTGGGCCCCGGTTGGTGACTTTGGTCCCCGGCCGGTGACTTTGGTCACCGGTTGGTGGCATTGGTCCCCGGCTGGTGACTTTGGTCACTGATTGGTGACTTTGGTCCCCGGCTGGGGACTTTGGTCGCCGCTTGGTGGTTCTGGTCCCCGGCGGGTTAATTGTTGTCATCGCTTACTTAAATCCAAATTATTTTGTAATTGTAAAAAAAAAAAAAAAAAAAAATTATATAAGGATCTAGATTTAAGGATAACATAATAGAATTAAGGTAATTAGGTCAATCTGTAAGAGGGCACAGAGAAAAAAAAAAAAAAAAAAAAAAAAAAAAAAAAAAAAAAAAAAAACAGCATTATGTCATGTAAATACTATATGTATAAAAATACAGCTTTATGTCATGTAAATAATATATTAAAAAAAAAAAAAAAAAAAAAAAAAAAAAAAAAAAAAAAAAAAAAATACGGCTTTATGAAAAAACCTGTGTCCTCTAATAATAATAATCTTGTAACTCAAATAGTTCATGTAAGCTTGTACCTGTACATAAGTGTATGTATCCCCATATACATATAAAAATATACTATAATACATCTTGTTATTATTTTAATATACATATTTTTCTCTAATTATATATTTCATATATATTATATAATAAACTTATGTACAGGTCCCCTGTCAATATGCTCTTTAATATAACCCCCTATAAAGCAACTAATAACTTTACACCTTCTTTTACACACTACATTAACATTACCCTTTACACCCACATACAACAACTGACCACTCCAATTTGCACAAGTCTTCCTAACAGAACTTAACTCACTGCATCCACCAGCACACCATGTCGGTGACTGCAGTTCCTTATTTATATATTATGTAAACTATCATTTATAATGTGTATTATATTTTCAATTTTCGTATTAATATCTACGCTTCTTCTTCCAATCCTATCCAAGTCACCCCTTTCCATCCTAAAGACCTTTATATAAATAAATATTTATAAATATTTGATATATACATATCTAAGTATTTATCGTCTTCCATCCCTTCCATTACATCTCTTCTCCCTAACCAATCAACTCATTCCCTCTCTCATCATAATTCCTTTTCCTTTCCTTCATCCTTCCTCATATCCTTCCTATTTCCCACACTAAAACCAACTAAACCCAAACCATCTCACCCACTCCAATCCACTTAGCACGAAGAGGGCAAGAAGTATACCGTAAGCATCGAGCCCTCTTCACCAAGTGCCATCCCAATCACCTTCTTATCAAAAAAAAACCTAACCTAACCTAACCTAACCTAACCTAACCTAACCTAACCTAACCTAACCTAACCGCTTGCGTGTGCTAATTCGACGGAAGCGCCATCTAGCGCAAAGTATTGTGACAAATATTATTTACTATTTATTGATTAAGTGTTTGTGTACGTGGTTTATTGCCAAAAATTCTAAATTTTTAAACCCTTTGGACCCTCTGCAGGGCTTTTTACACCCTGTGGAGCTTTTAACTTTAATTATTTATTATAAATTATTCATTAAATCTTACGTAAATTATTAATTAAGGTTAGGTTAGCCAATCGTATAAAAATGTTCAACCCCCAGCGCACCCCCCCAAGGGCTCGCGCTACAAGTGAAGGGCCGATGAAAGCTGCCTTGTCGAAGGCTCCTCCGGCCAAGGATGGCTTCGTCCGGAGGAGGTCTGGGGAGCTTGAGTCGCTGAGTACAGCGGCTCATTCCTCCCAGACCACCGCCGCTGCAGCCAAACATCCGGAGAAGCCAGTTGCAGGAACAAAGGCGAATCTCACCTTCACTATCCCGCATGCGAGTAACGCGGCACCCAAGGTGAAGGAGCTGTTTGCGGAGTCGAAGCGGATTGTGGAGGCGAAAGCGAAAATTAAAGAAACAAAGAAAAAGATGGACGAGAATACCAACATGAAGAGAGAAGTCAAGACAGCGATTCACGAATGTTTAGAGATATTGATAAGGTTATTGAAAGAGTCTGAAGACGACAAGGGTAAAGATCAGATACAAATTGAAAAAACAGAGGTTGAGACGGGAAATAAAACGGAAAAGAAGGAGGAAGTGAGAAAGATGGTAAAAGTGATAGAGGAAAATAACACTTTACTGAAAGAAAACATGGAAGAAATGGGAAGACTACGGGATGTGATAATAAACCAACAGGAAATGGGAAGAGGAAGCTACGCGAATGTGGCGGCTGGCCCTCCTAGGGTAAAACCGGTTGCAGGGACGGCCGTCCACTCGGTAGTGGTCAGCTCAGAAGCAGCAATGGACACAAGCGAACAGGTGTTAGAAAAGATAAGAGTGGCAGTAAATGCAAGGGAAGAGGGAATTAAAATAGATAACATAAGAAAGGCAAAGGACTGTAAAGTGATTATAGGATGTGGAACAAGAGAGGAAATAGGGAGAGTAAAGGAGAAATTGAAAACAGCAGGAAAGAGTCTAAGCGTGGTGGATATGACAAACAAGGACCCCCTTGTCATCCTTAGAGACGTGATGCGGTACAATAAGGATGAGCAAGTGGTGGAAGGGCTTAGGGTACAAAATAGGGACATGTTTGAAGGCATTGAACCTGAAAATAACAGGTTAGAGGTGAAGTTTAGAAAAAGGACGCGGAACCCTCTCACCGAGCATATCGTACTGAAAGTGTCTCCCAAAATCTGGACACGCATGACGGAAGCCGGCAAGGTGCACATCGACCTGCAACGGGTGAAAGTGGCAGACCACTCGCCACTAATACAGTGCGCGCGGTGCCTCGGATACGGCCACGGGAAACGATTTTGTCAGGATCCCGTGGACGTATGCAGCCACTGCGGGGGGCCTCACCTTAGGTCGGAGTGCACCAGGCTGGCGGAGGGTTCGCTGCCGCGATGCGTGAATTGTGTGGGCGCCAAGCTCGAGCGGGTGGATCACAACGCCTTCAGCGAGGAGTGTCCTATCAGAAGGCGTTGGGATGCACTCGCCCGCTCCACAGTTCAATACTGTTAAAGGCGCCCACGGGAACATTACGGCAGCAAACTTGAACACGATGGTGGTAATGGGAGAAACGGACAAACGATGTGCTCGGTGGGATGGAAAGGAAGTGGAAAAAGGAGAGGAGGGGAGAAAGCAGAAAGTGGTTGAGTGGACGGTCTTACTCGCTTTAAAATTGTGGAATAGGAAACGGAAAGATGATCTTTCTTTGGAAAAGGTCAAAAATGTGGCAGCAAATTGGGACCAGTTTTTGGTGAAACTGGCCAAAATTTGGAGGAAGGTAGATGATAAGTTGGATACAATTAAAAAGCGAGTGAGATTGCCACGGATGAGTGAACGTGATTTAGAAATGAATAGGACAGGACATGGATACCTAAACTTCAAGGGTGGAAACATGAGGAGCGACATCCTCAGCGATAAAGAACTGGCAGTGGAGATATACGGCGGAAAGGGTTCCTTCCACACCAGTGTAGATAAACAATGCGCGAATTACTTAGCAGCAATAATTCGAAAGAAAATGCTGACGCATTTTTGGATAAAAATAAAACACACTGGTGTGGAGGTCCGGAGTAAGCTTGCATCCGCTGAGGATGCCGCTCTCAGTACTGAAATAGAAAAGAAAACAGGACAAGAAAAACTGCATAAATACGAATAATATGAAAATAATAAATTAAAGACATTTTTATTGCGAAATGCTTCAGATAATATATATAAACAGAATTAATTAAATAAATGAATATAGCGCCAAATATATAAATATATACATCATAATAAAAGGAAAGAAAGGAAGAAGGGCAATCAAGTTCCCTGTCACCCACTCGGGGGTAAACGGAGCGCAAAACAAAAAAAAAAAAAAAAAAAAAAAAAAAAAAAACCTAACCTAACCTAACCTAACCGACTAAACTTAAGTTTTGGTTTTTAAGTGACAGTGACGTTTGATACGTCTATTGAAAGGTCTGGACGAGTGTGTTACGACAGTAATAGTTTTAATCCAATTTCTACATACTTACACATATTTTTGGCGTATTTTAGTAAATTCAGTTAAAAACTTCATTTTTAATTAATTCCTTCGTTGTTTGTTGTCCAATTTTGGTGTTAGGCGTGTCGGATCCTTTGTCTCGACCGCCCCTAATTGTTTCGGCAGACAGCGACCTACGTTTGTGCAAAATTCCAACTTTTTTGATACATTTTCTTTAAAAATCACGTTTTTCGGCTATCTTCAAAAATTTTTCAGGAAACTTTTTAGTAATTCCAATTTATTTGACATCCTCGTAACCTCCTGCGTCTCCAGATATATTGCACGTCGCGATCGGACAAGGTGAAAGTACAAATTTACCTGTACTTGTATTTTTTCAAGTACAAAAAAGTCGATATACCGGGCTCAAAAGCGCCATACATTTACTATACTTAAGTTTTGGTTTTTAAGTGACAGTGACGTTTGATACGTCTATTGAAAGGTCTGGACGAGTGTGTTACGACAGTAATAGTTTTAATCCAATTTCTACATACTTACACATATTTTTGGCGTATTTTAGTAAATTCAGTTAAAAACTTCATTTTTAATTAATTCCTTCGTTGTTTGTTGTCCAATTTTGGTGTTAGGCGTGTCGGATCCTTTGTCTCGACCGCCCCTAATTGTTTCGGCAGACAGCGACCTACATTTGTGCAAAATTCCAACTTTTTTGATACATTTTCTTTAAAAATCACGTTTTTCGGCTATCTTCAAAAATTTTTCAGGAAACTTCTTAGTAATTCCAATTTATTTGACATCCTCGTAACCTCCTGCGTCTCCAGATATATTGCACGTCGCGATCGGACAAGGTGAAAGTACAATTTTTACCCACCCTCACGCCACCCACTATTACTTAGTTGTTTTTAAACGCAGTGTGTGAACAAGTCACTTGCGTGTGCTAATTCGACGGAAGCGCCATCTAGCGCAAAATATTGTGACAAATATTATTTACTTTTTATTTATTAAGTGTTTGTGTACGTGGCTTATTGCCAAAAAATCTAAATTTTTAAAACCTTTGGACCCTCCGCAGGGCTTTTTACACCCTGTGGAGCTTTTAACTTTAATTATTTATTATAAATTATTCATTAAATCTTTCGCAAATTATTAATTAAGGTCAGGTTAGCTAATTGTATAAAAATGTTCAACCCCCAGCGCACCCCTCCCAGGGCCCGCGCTACAAGTGAAGGGCCGATGAAAGCTGCCTTGTCGAAGGCTCCTCCGGCCAAGGATGGCTTCGTGCGGAGGAGATCTGGGGAGCTTGAGTCGCTGAGTACAGCGGCTCATTCCTCCCAGACCACCGCCGCCGCAGCCAAACATCCGGAGAAGCCAGTCGCAGGAACAAAGGCGAATCTCACCTTCACTATCCCACATGCGAGTAACTCGGCACCCAAGGTAAAGGAGCTGTTTGCGGAGTCGAAGCGGATTGTGGAGGCGAAAGCGAAAATTAAAGAAACGAAGAAAAAGATGGACGAGAATACCAACATGAAGAGAGAAGTTAAGACAGCGATTCACGAATGTTTAGAGTTATTGATAAGGTTATTGAAGGAGTCTGAAGACGACAAGGGGAAAGGTCAGATACAAATTGAAAAATCGGAGGTTGAGACAGGAAACAAAACGGAAAAGAAGGAAGAAGTGAGAAAGATGGTAAAGGTGATAGAGAAAAATAACACTTTACTGAAAGAAAACATGGAAGAAATGGGCAGACTACGGGAAGTGATAGTGAACCAACAGGAGATGGGAAGAGGAAGCTACGCGAATGTGGTGGCCGGCCCTCCCAGGGTTAAACAGGTTGCAGGGACGCCCGTCCATTCGGTAGTGGTCAGCTCAGAAGTAGAATCGGACACTAGCGAACAGGTGTTAGAGAAGATAAGAGTGGTAGTAAATGCAAGGGAAGAGGGAATTAAAATAGACAACATTAGAAAGGCAAAGGACTGTAAAGTGATTATAGGATGTGAAACAAGAGAGGAAATAGGGAGAGTAAAGGAGAAATTGAAAACAGCAGGAAAGAGTCTAAGTGTGGTGGAAATGACAAACAAGGACCCCCTTGTCATCCTTAGAGATGTAATGCGGTACAACAAGGATGAGCAAGTGGTGGAAGGGCTAAGGGTGCAAAATAGGGACATGTTCGAAGGCATTGAACCTGAAAATAACAGGATAGAGGTGAAATTTAGAAAAAGGACGCGGAACCCTCTCACCGAGCACATCGTACTGAAAGTGTCTCCCAAAATCTGGACACGCATGACGGAAGCTGGCAAGGTGCACATCGACCTGCAACGGGTGAAAGTGGCAGACCATTCGCCACTGATACAGTGCGCGCGGTGTCTTGGATACGGCCACGGGAAACGATTTTGTCAGGATCCCGTGGACGTATGCAGCCACTGCGGGGGGCCTCACCTCAGGTCGGAGTGCACCAGGCTGGCGGAGGGTTCGCTGCCGCGATGCGTAAACTGTGTGGGCGCCAAGCTCGAGCGGGTGGACCACAACGCCTTCAGCGAGGAGTGTCCTGTCAGAAGGCGTTGGGATGCACTCGCCCGCTCCACAGTTCAATACTGTTAAAGGCGCCCACGGGAACATTACGGCAGCAAACTTGAACAAGATGGTGGGAGGGGGAGATACGGACAAACGATGTACTCGGTGGGATGGAAAGGAAGTGGAAAAAGGAGAGGAGAGCAGAAAGTGGAAAAAGGAAGAGGAGACGGTCCTACTCGTTTTTAAATTGTGGAAAGGGATACGAAAGGATGATTTTTCTTCGGAAAAGCCAAATAAGGAGAAAGCAAATTGGGACTGGTTTCTTATGGAATCGGCCAAAATTTGGAGGAAAGGGGAATACAAGAGGGACACAATTGCAAAACGAGTGAGACCGCCAAGGAAGTGCAAAGTTCTGAAAAAATGTAGGACAGGAAATAGAGACATCAATTTGGGTGGAGAAATTGAGAGCGACATCCCCAGCGCTGTGAAATTGGCGGTAGAGACAAATGACAGAAGGGTCTCCTTCCACCCCAGTGTAACAAAACAATGCGCGAATTACTTAGCAGCAATAATTCGAAAGAAAATGCTGACGCATTTTTGGATTAAAATAAAACACACTGGTGTGAAGGTCCGGAGTAAGCTTGCATCCGCTGAGGATGCCGCTCTCAGCACTGAAATAGAAAAGAAAACAGAACAAGAAAAACTGGATACATACGATAAAAATGAAGAGGATAACAAATTAACGACGTTTTTATTGCGAAATGCTACAGATAAATATATATAAACAGAATGAATTAAATAAATGAATATAGCGCCAAATAACAAATATATACATCAAAATAAAAGGAAAGAAAGGAAGAAGGGCAATCAAGTTCCCTGTCACCCACACGGGGGTAAACGGAGCGCAAAAAAAAAAAAAAAAAAAAAAAAAAAAAAAAAAACCTAACCTAACCTTTTTTTTTTTTTTTTTGGTTACCCAGAAGAATCTGCCAACAGATACCAGCCCTGCGGGGACAAGGTGGTTATGTGAGGTTGGGAAGTCTCTGAAGGGGATAATTCGTCCCGACTCACTAAACTTCTGGGGTGTTCCTCGATCGCCCGAAAAGGGCGGACTACGGGATCGAAACGCACCGCGGCCCGCCGGCGAGTGTCCGCTGATGGACCTAACACTACTGTGTATGTGGAGCTTTCCGAGGGGGTATTAGCCCGTCGGAAAACCCCACATGTGTCGCCTCCGAAACACGGTGGAGGCGCTCACCTCTCGAGGCCAGACTGTGCAGATGACTGAACTCCCCGTCCGCCATCTACAGACCTCCTACGTACTCACCAGTACACTTTCCTCTAAATCTGTTGGAGGAAGGCGCGCCGGCGGCGACCAGGTCGCCGTCGACGCATCGGAAGCGAAGCTGGGTCGACTTCCCGCTCCCTCTCCGCAGCCTCCTTGGCGGTCATTACCTCCTCCGCGAAACTCTGTACGGCTTGCCAGGCCTCTTCGCTGCGGCACATGGCAGCGACCATGGCAGGCAGTGAGAGGTCTGACCCGACGACAGCGACCAACGTGTCGCGGTGCTCCAACCACGCCGGGCACACAGCACGGGTGTGCTGCGCTGTGTCCTCATCGCCACCCGGGCAATGGTGGCAGGAAGCGAAAGGCTCCCTCTGCACGACCCGGCATAAGTACCGTCCGAAACAGCCGTGACCAGTCAGCAGCTGTGTCAGACGGAACGTAAGCGGTCCGTGAGTGCGATCGACCCAATCCCTGAGGACGGGCCGAATCGCCTCCACCAGCTCCCGGCTAACAATCGGATCCTCTAGGCGCAGGGTCCACTTACGGAGAACCTCTGAGCGCGCTTCCTCCTGCCAGTGGGCGATCTCCCGCTGGGGTGGGTCTACACCATCTGCATGTCTCGCCGCAATACGCCGCCAGTATACCTGCGCTACGGCCTCTGCGTCGAGGTCCCACGGTGGCACACCTGCTAAAAGACACGCCGCAGTGCATGACACGGTGCGGTACGCCCGGGCCACTCTGAGCGCCATGACTCGCTGCGGACGTCGCAGCAGGGTCAAGGCGTTACGGCTCAGAGAACCCGCCCATATGGGCGCACCGTACAGTGCCATACACCTCACCACGCCAGTATACAGCCGCCTACACCTGGCCGTAGGCCCCCCTATATTTGGCAGCAACTTACTCAGACCCCCGGCTGCAGCCACCAGTCTTGGGGCCAAGCGCCGGAAGTGCTCTTCGTACTTCCACCGACTGTCGAGAACGAGGCCAAGGTACTTGAGCGCGTTCCCGACAGCAATGGAAGTACCTCCTACGATGATGCTGCTGGCCTCTGGAGGACGGTTTCGGGGACCGTGAAACGCGATAGCCTCCGACTTGTGGAGCGCCACCTCAAGCCCTAGGGACCTGATGCGACGTACCACTTCCGCCACTGCCGCCGTAGCGAGTACAGCCGCTTCGCGATGATTGGGGCCGCGGGCTGTCACCAGAGTGTCATCCGCGTAGCAGAGCACGCTGACACCTGGGAGAGTCGAGCCACGCAGCACCCAATCATAGCCTATGTCCCAGAGGAGCGGTCCAAGGACCGACCCCTGAGGAACACCGCAGGCCATGTCCCACGAACGCCATTGGCCATCACGCGCCGGATACCTCACACACCGAGCCACGAAATAGTCCTCCAGGACCCGTCGGAGGTACAGCGGGACGTTGTGGTACCTCAGTGCGGCCTTGATGGTCTCCCAGGGGAGAGAGTTAAAGGCATTGGAGATATCCAAGGATACC
The DNA here is from genome assembly GCA_947507615.1 of Hemithea aestivaria. Lineage (NCBI taxonomy): Eukaryota > Metazoa > Arthropoda > Insecta > Lepidoptera > Geometridae > Hemithea > Hemithea aestivaria. The sequence continues at coordinate 16,454,943 of OX382339.1, read as the reverse complement.
GCCAGCAACACTCCCCCCTGCGACACCACCTCCTCCGCAAGCTCCTTCACGCGGGTGATGGCGTCCAAAGTGGACCGACCAGCACGAAAGCCATACTGAGCATCGTCCAGCCCAGGCTCCATTGACCCGATGATGCGGACTGCGAGCACCCGCTCAAAGAGCTTGCTCAGGTCGCTCAACAGGACAATGGGCCGGTAAGCTGAAGGATCCTCCGTAGGGCGGCCACTCTTCCGCAAAAGAACTAATTTCCCCACCTTCCACTGCGTGGGGAAACGACCGCGGGTGAGACACAACGTGAAGAGCGATCTTGCCCACTCTTCCAAAGGCTTCAGGGCCACTCGGATCGCTCTTCCCGGAATGCCATCCAAACCAGGGGCGGTCCTTTTGGAGCGAAGTCGCAAAAGAACCGCTCCTAGCTCGGCCGCGGTCACAGGCGGAATTTCCACCTCGACCGCGTCATCGTCAACATCATTGCTCGCCATGACCGGAGGCACCCACACACCCCTATGGGGAAATAAAGCACCAACCACACGCTCCACGAACTCGGGTTCGAGACTGGACGTGATGGGAGGAGCCCAGGGCCGTAGCTTTGCTCTGACGAGCTTGTACGGCTTCCCCCACGGGTCCCTGTTGAGTGACTCTAGCCACTCCTTCCAGCAGGAGTCCTTGGCGTTGGCGATGCCCTGCTGCAACGCCAGACACGCACTGCGATAATCCGCGTACAGTACGTCCTCACGATCTCTGTCCCGGATCCTTCGCCTCCGAGCGCGGGCATAAGCACGGCGTGTACGAAGGCAGCTTCTACGCAACTCGCGGAGCTCAGCCTTCCACCAATACACCCAGCGCCGGGGGGCGAAGGGTCCGGCTCGCGGCATAGACGCGTCACATATACGCGTGAGCGCATCCGTCAGCCTCGCAGCCTCCTCGTCCACATCTGTGGGCTCTGGATGACCACGAGACCATGCCTCGACAATCGCGGCCTCCGTGGCCAGCTCGCTGTCAAAGCGACCTAACAGCCACCGACGATCATCTCCGCTAGTGGGAGTCCGGATTCTCGCTGTGCCAGATGGGCTCGACAGCGTAAAACGGATGTATCGGTGATCAGAGAGGGTCTCCGCGTCCTCAACCACTCTCCACCCTTCCACACGATGGGCAAGGGGAGCGGAGGCAAAGGAGAGGTCAACGATCGACCCACCCTCACGTCGAACGCAAGTATTCTCACGGCCTCTATTGAGAACGGCTAGGCCCATACTAATCGCCCAATCTTCAAGCGCCTCACCCCGCAGGTCGGTTGTCGGCGATCCCCACGCCGTAGACTTGGCGTTGAAATCGCCGGCAACTAGCACAGGGCGAGGGTATGCGCGCCCAATGAAAGTCCCAGCTTCATCGAGCATGCGCTCAAATTCGGCCAGACCAACATTGGGCGAGCAATACACGCCTATGAACGCGGTACCGCCTACGATGGCTTGAACGCATCCGCTCCCTCTGACCGTGCTCTCAACAGGCGACACATCCGCACCACACACAACTATGGCGACAGAGCCCTCACGATCACCGATCCAGTTGTCCCTGGGAGGGATAGCGTAGGGCTCAGAAACTACCGCGATGTCTATCCTCCACTGCGCAAGGGTCTGAATCAAAAGATCCTGAGCCCTTGCGCAGTGGTTGATATTGGCCTGCAGAAACTGAAGGGCCATCTACTTGCCGGTCCTGCGTGCTCCTCTCCTAAACTTACCTCGGGGCGTCACTTCACCGACGCACCCCCTGTCACCGACAATGTGAGTGGTTGGCTTTCCTGCGGCAGCACAGATCGCACAGTGCGGCTCGCGGTCGCATGCGCGGGAGACGTGACCTAACTGCCCACACTTAAAACACCGACCTGCCATGTCCATGTCACATTTACATACCCCGGAATAGTGACCCGGCCTCATGCACTTAAAACAGCGCATAGGCTTCGGGGCAATCGCCGACACACGTGCAGATGTCCAACCTATGATAAGGCGGCCTGCTTCCACCACGCTTCTGGCAGCAGCTACAGGGCAGCCGACAATGACACTCCCGGAAGGGCCGATCCGTCCCACTCTTAAGAGGGCCACATCACATGCACCAACCTTCGCTACAGCCGAAGCGACTTCCTCGACAGTGACCGCATCATCGAGGCCAACGACCCGAATGTCGGTGCGCATTACGGGCCGCTGGATCTTAACACCGTCTGGGCAGACCTCCCTTAATTTGGCCACTAATTTGTCAGCTTTAGCGGCTCCATCCTCACCGCTAATTTCGAGCAGGCGTGCACCGGTCGCCGCCTTCCGGAAGCGCACACTGTCGATGCCGAGAGCGCTAAGATCCACGCGCTTTTTCGCCTCTGCGAGCACCGACTCGTAAGTGACACCATTTTCCTGCGCCCCAGGCTGCAACGTGAGCGTCACCGCTGCAGTCTTAGGCGCAGGTGGCACCCTCACCTTTAACTTACCAGGTGGTGGAGCTTGTGCCTTAGCACCACGCTTCACCACTGTACTCCACGACATTGAAGCGGGAGCCACTGCCACACCAGGTAGTGTAAGAGGCACCGACTGCGAGGCCTCTCTAGCAGCCATAGACTGCTTCTTCTTCTTCTTCTTCTTCTTCTTTCCTACGCTAGCTACAGACTGAGTAGAGGGCGGCACACGAGAGCCGACAACAGTAGCAGACGGCCGTGAAGGAGTTGCAGCATTCGCCACAACCCTCTCCTCAACCGCAAACCGCTGCTCAAGGCCCTGCAGACGGCCCTCCACACCGGCAAGAACTTTACGGGTTATAACGCCCGCCCAATCCTGCAAATTTGGCTGCGCGTCCACAGTCACCGTCCGCTGCCGCAACTGCTCCATCTGGTGTCGAAGGTCCTCGATCTGCCTCTGAAGGCCGCTGTTTTCAGCCTTCAGGATTTCCAGCTCCTCAGGAACAGAGCGCAGGCCCAGCTCCAGAGTAGCTCCCCTGATGGTATCGACAGCGACCTTCAGGCTCCTCACCATAGTGCCCTTCAGGTTTTTAGACCTCAGGGCCACCTCGGAAACAATATTCAACGAACTGTAGACCATCTTGCGTAAAGTCTCCTCCGAGCGCGACTCCGAACTCGAAGCCTGCTCCCCAAGATCTTTACGCATCTGTTCAACAGACCGCGTCCTCGCCAACAAATCTTCTTCGAGCCGCTCATCGCTTACACGGGGGGCCACAGGCTCCCGTTTCCTAGCTGGCCCAGTGCACTCACCTGTTGTAGAAGAGCCTCGCCCTCTCTTACTCTTGTGAGCTGCTCCTTTCATAGGAGCTCCCATCGAGCCCACTCCGTCCGAGTCACCTTCAGTGTCTGGAGAACTCGGGTCCACCGGTGACTCCACTGCCTCCGCCCCGCGCTTTCGCCAGAATCTGGCCGAAGCGCTCGGGCTGGCAGCCGCCGACGCCACTGTGCGGAAGCTGCTATCCGACAGTTCCGATTCGGACAAACGCGCTACACTTACCCTAAGCTCCCTACGCGCCGATTGTTCCACCGCGTCCGAAGACGCAACTACGTCAATTTTATTTATGCTATTTAAACTATCCATTACTTATCCCACGAGTGTGGGGGATCTACACAGTCCACCCAGGGAGTGCCCCCTGTCCCTGGGTAACCCTACTTACACACGGAGGTCGGGAGGTGTCCGTGGGTGACCTCTAGCGGGCCGGATACTGTCCGACCACCTCCGAAGAGGCGCTGTGGGCGGATAGGTCGACGCTCCACAGCTTTCAGGTTTTTTAAGGTGGTTGTCTCCACTGGGCCAGCCAACTAAGGCAAGCCCCTTCTCACTGGCGTCCGCACTACGAAACGTAGCCCGGAACGCTGCGGCGGTTTACTACTCAGGAGCCCACTCGCTTGTGAGGTGTCCCCCACATCCCTCTCCACTAAAACTACTCTAGCCTACACCTATCCCTACCCTACCTAACCCTACAGCCCGCCTACGCTACCCTAAGCCCCAACCCTCCCTCCAGGTATAGGTTTAGATTCCGGATAAAGGAGCAGAAGACGAAGGCCTCGCTCCCCGATCCCAAATCTAAACCCAACCCGTCCCCGAACGACCCCTCCTACCCTACACCACCTACATCCTACCTAGCCTACACCTAGCACCCCGCCTAATCTAACCTAAGCCCCAACCCAGCCCCCCGCCCCAGCAGGTGTTGGCCGCACGGATCCCAAGACCCCGAAGGGAGTTACAATCCGTCCGTTACCAGGGTGCACCGGGAACCACTGCTAACCATAACCCCGCAGGGAGATGATTAGCAGTCGGACACACAAGGAGGTACCTGCGCGCACCCCAACCTAACCTAACCTAACCTTTTTTTTTTTTTTTTTTTTTTTTTTTTTTGGTTACCCAGAAGAATCTGCCAACAGATACCAGCCCTGCGGGGACAAGGTGGTTATGTGAGGTTGGGAAGTCCCTGAAGGGGATAATTCGTCCCGACTCACTAAACTTCTGGGGTGTTCCTCGATCGCCCGAAAAGGGCGGACTACGGGATCGAAACGCACCGCGGCCCGCCGGCGAGTGTCCGCTGATGGACCTAACACTACTGTGTATGTGGAGCTTTCCGAGGGGGTATTAGCCCGTTGGAAAACCCCACATGTGTCGCCTCCGAAACACGGTGGAGGCGCTCACCTCTCGAGGCCAGACTGTGCAGATGACTGAACCCCCCGTCCGCCATCTACAGACCTCCTACGTACTCACCAGTACACTTTCCTCTAAACCTGTTGGAGGAAGGCGCGACGGCGGCGACCAGGTCGCCGTCGACGCATCGGAAGCGACGCTGGGTCGACTTCCCGCTCCCTCTCTGCAGCCTCCTTGGTGGTCATTACCTCCTCCGCGAAACTCTGTACGGCTTGCCAGGCCTCCTCGCTGCGGCACATGGCAGCGACCATGGCAGGCAGCGAGAGGTCTGACCCGACGACAGCGACCAACGTGTCGCGGTGCTCCAACCACGCTGGACACACAGCGCGGGTGTGCTGCGCTGTGTCCTCATCGCCAGCCGGGCAATGGTGGCAGGAAGCAAAAGGCTCCCTCTGCACGACCCGGCATAGGTACCGTCCGAAACAGCCGTGACCAGTCAGCAGCTGCGTCAGACGGAACGTAAGCGGTCCGTGAGTGCGATCGACCCAATCCCTGAGGACGGGCCGAATCGCCTCCACCAGCTCCCGGCTAACAATTGGATCCTCCAGGCGCAGGGTCCACTTACGGAGAACCTCTGCGCGCGATTCCTCCTGCCAGTGGGCGATCTCCCGCTGGGGTGGGTCCACTCCATCCGCTTGTCTCGCCGAAATACGCCGCCAGTACACTTGAGCGAGAGCCTCAGCATCGAGGTCCCACGGGGGCACACCTGCTAATACACACGCCGCAGTGCATGACACGGTGCGGTACGCCCGGGCAACTCTGAGCGCCATGACTCGCTGCGGACGTCGCAGCAGGGTCAAGGCGTTACGGCTCAGAGAACCCGCCCATATGGGCGCACCGTACAGTGCCATACACCTCACCACGCCAGTATACAGCCGCCTACACCTGGCCGTAGGCCCCCCTATATTTGGCAGCAACTTACTGAGACCCCCGGCTGCAGCCACCAGTCTTGGGGCCAAGCGCCGGAAGTGCTCTTCGTACTTCCACCGACTGTCGAGAACGAGGCCAAGATACTTGAGCGCGTTCCCGACAGCAATGGAAGTACCTCCTACGATAATGCTGCTGGCCTCTGGAGGACGGTTTCGGGGACCGTGAAACGCGATAGCCTCCGACTTGTGGAGCGCCACCTCAAGCCCTAGGGACCTGATGCGACGCACCACTTCCGCCACTGCCGCCGTAGCGAGCACAGCCGCTTCGCGATGATTGGGGCCGCGGGCTGTCACCACGGGAAGCGATTTTGTCAGGATCCCGTGGACGTATGCAGCCACTGCGGGGGGCCTCACCTCAGGTCGGAGTGCACCAGGCTGGCGGAGGGTTCGCTGCCGCGATGCGTAAACTGTGTGGGCGCCAAGCTCGAGCGGGTGGACCACAACGCCTTCAGCGAGGAGTGTCCTGTCAGAAGGCGTTGGGATGCACTCGCCCGCTCCACAGTTCAATACTGTTAAAGGCGCCCACGGGAACATTACGGCAGCAAACTTGAACAAGATGGTGGGAGGGGGAGATACGGACAAACGATGTACTCGGTGGGATGGAAAGGAAGTGGAAAAAGGAGAGGAGAGCAGAAAGTGGAAAAAGGAAGAGGAGACGGTCCTACTCGTTTTTAAATTGTGGAAAGGGATACGAAAGGATGATTTTTCTTCGGAAAAGCCAAATAAGGAGAAAGCAAATTGGGACTGGTTTCTTATGGAATCGGCCAAAATTTGGAGGAAAGGGGAATACAAGAGGGACACAATTGCAAAACGAGTGAGACCGCCAAGGAAGTGCAAAGTTCTGAAAAAATGTAGGACAGGAAATAGAGACATCAATTTGGGTGGAGAAATTGAGAGCGACATCCCCAGCGCTGTGAAATTGGCGGTAGAGACAAATGACAGAAGGGTCTCCTTCCACCCCAGTGTAACAAAACAATGCGCGAATTACTTAGCAGCAATAATTCGAAAGAAAATGCTGACGCATTTTTGGATTAAAATAAAACACACTGGTGTGAAGGTCCGGAGTAAGCTTGCATCCGCTGAGGATGCCGCTCTCAGCACTGAAATAGAAAAGAAAACAGAACAAGAAAAACTGGATACATACGATAAAAATGAAGAGGATAACAAATTAACGACGTTTTTATTGCGAAATGCTACAGATAAATATATATAAACAGAATGAATTAAATAAATGAATATAGCGCCAAATAACAAATATATACATCAAAATAAAAGGAAAGAAAGGAAGAAGGGCAATCAAGTTCCCTGTCACCCACACGGGGGTAAACGGAGCGCAAAAAAAAAAAAAAAACCTAACCTAACCTAACCTAACCTTTTTTTTTTTTTTTTTTTTTTGGTTACCCAGAAGAATCTGCCAACAGATACCAGCCCTGCGGGGACAAGGTGGTTATGTGAGGTTGGGAAGTCCCTGAAGGGGATAATTCGTCCCGACTCACTAAACTTCTGGGGTGTTCCTCGATCGCCCGAAAAGGGCGGACTACGGGATCGAAACGCACCGCGGCCCGCCGGCGAGTGTCCGCTGATGGACCTAACACTACTGTGTATGTGGAGCTTTCCGAGGGGGTATTAGCCCGTTGGAAAACCCCACATGTGTCGCCTCCGAAACACGGTGGAGGCGCTCACCTCTCGAGGCCAGACTGTGCAGATGACTGAACCCCCCGTCCGCCATCTACAGACCTCCTACGTACTCACCAGTACACTTTCCTCTAAACCTGTTGGAGGAAGGCGCGACGGCGGCGACCAGGTCGCCGTCGACGCATCGGAAGCGACGCTGGGTCGACTTCCCGCTCCCTCTCTGCAGCCTCCTTGGTGGTCATTACCTCCTCCGCGAAACTCTGTACGGCTTGCCAGGCCTCCTCGCTGCGGCACATGGCAGCGACCATGGCAGGCAGCGAGAGGTCTGACCCGACGACAGCGACCAACGTGTCGCGGTGCTCCAACCACGCTGGACACACAGCGCGGGTGTGCTGCGCTGTGTCCTCATCGCCAGCCGGGCAATGGTGGCAGGAAGCAAAAGGCTCCCTCTGCACGACCCGGCATAGGTACCGTCCGAAACAGCCGTGACCAGTCAGCAGCTGCGTCAGACGGAACGTAAGCGGTCCGTGAGTGCGATCGACCCAATCCCTGAGGACGGGCCGAATCGCCTCCACCAGCTCCCGGCTAACAATTGGATCCTCCAGGCGCAGGGTCCACTTACGGAGAACCTCTGCGCGCGATTCCTCCTGCCAGTGGGCGATCTCCCGCTGGGGTGGGTCCACTCCATCCGCTTGTCTCGCCGAAATACGCCGCCAGTACACTTGAGCGAGAGCCTCAGCATCGAGGTCCCACGGGGGCACACCTGCTAATACACACGCCGCAGTGCATGACACGGTGCGGTACGCCCGGGCAACTCTGAGCGCCATGACTCGCTGCGGACGTCGCAGCAGGGTCAAGGCGTTACGGCTCAGAGAACCCGCCCATATGGGCGCACCGTACAGTGCCATACACCTCACCACGCCAGTATACAGCCGCCTACACCTGGCCGTAGGCCCCCCTATATTTGGCAGCAACTTACTGAGACCCCCGGCTGCAGCCACCAGTCTTGGGGCCAAGCGCCGGAAGTGCTCTTCGTACTTCCACCGACTGTCGAGAACGAGGCCAAGATACTTGAGCGCGTTCCCGACAGCAATGGAAGTACCTCCTACGATAATGCTGCTGGCCTCTGGAGGACGGTTTCGGGGACCGTGAAACGCGATAGCCTCCGACTTGTGGAGCGCCACCTCAAGCCCTAGGGACCTGATGCGACGCACCACTTCCGCCATTGCCGCCGTAGCGAGCACAGCCGCTTCGCGATGATTGGGGCCGCGGGCTGTCACCAGAGTGTCATCCGCGTAGCAGAGCACGCTGACACCTGGGAGAGTGGAGCCACGCAACACCCAATCATAGCCTATGTCCCAGAGGAGCGGTCCAAGGACCGACCCCTGAGGAACACCGCAGGCCATGTCCCACGAACGCCATTGGCCATCACGCGCCGGATACCTCACACACCGAGCCACGAAATAGTCCTCCAGGACCCGTCGGAGGTACAGCGGGACGTTGTGGTACCTCAGTGCGGCCTTAATGGTCTCCCAGGGGAGAGAGTTAAAGGCATTGGAGATATCCAAGGATACCGCCAGCAACACTCCCCCCTGCGACACCACCTCCTCCGCAAGCTCCTTCACGCGGGTGATGGCGTCCAAAGTGGACCGACCAGCACGAAAGCCATACTGAGCATCGTCCAGCCCAGGCTCCATTGACCCGATGATGCGGACTGCGAGCACCCGCTCAAAGAGCTTGCTCAGGTCGCTCAACAGGACAATGGGCCGGTAAGCTGAAGGATCCTCCGTAGGGCGGCCACTCTTCCGCAAAAGAACCAATTTCCCCACCTTCCACTGCGTGGGGAAACGACCGCAGGTGAGACACAACGTGAAGAGCGATCTTGCCCACGCTTCCAAAGGCTTCAAGGCCACTCGGATCGCTCTCCCCGGAATGCCATCCAAACCAGGAGCGGTTCTTTTGGAGCGAAGTCGCAAAAGAACCGCTCCTAGCTCGGCTGCAGTTACAGGCGGAATCTCCACCTCGGCCGCATCATCGTCAACATCATTGCTCGCCATGACCGGAGGCACCCACACACCCCTATGGGGAAATAAAGCACCAACCACACGCTCCACGAACTCGGGCTCGAGACTGGACGTGATAGGAGGAGCCCAGGGCCGTAGCTTAGCTCTGACGAGCTTGTACGGCTTTCCCCACGGGTCCCTGTTGAGCGACTCCAGCCACTCCTTCCAACAGGAGTCCTTGGCGTTGGCGATGCCCTGCTGCAACGCCTGACACGCACTGCGATAATCCGCGTACAGCACGTCCTCACGATCTCTGTCCCGGATCCTTCGCCTCCGAGCGCGGGCATATGCACGGCGTGTACGAAGGCAGCTTCTACGCAACTCGCGGAGCTCAGCCTTCCACCAATACACCCAGCGCCGGGGGGCGAAGGGTCCGGCTCGCGGCATAGACGCGTCACAAATACGCGTGAGCGCATCCGTCAGCCTCGCAGCCTCCTCGTCCACATCTGTGGGCTCTGGATGACCACGAGACCATGCCTCGACAATCGCGGCCTCCGTGGCCAGCTCACTGTCAAAGCGACCTAACAGCCACCGACGATCATCTCCGCTAGTGGGAGTCCGGATTCTCGCTGTGCCAGATGGGCTCGACAGCGTAAAACGGATGTATCGGTGATCAGAGAGGGTCTCCGCGTCCAGAACCACTCTCCACCCTTCCACACGATGGGCAAGGGGAGCGGAGGCAAAGGAGAGGTCAACGATCGACCCACCCTCACGTCGAACGCAAGTGTTCTCACGGCCTCTATTGAGAACGGTTAGGCCCATACTAACCGCCCAATCTTCTAGCGCCTCACCCCGTAGGTCGGTTGTCGGCGATCCCCACGCCGTAGACTTGGCGTTGAAATCGCCGGCAACTAGCACAGGGCGAGGGTATGCGCGCCCAATGAAAGTCCCAGCCTCATCGAGCATGCGCTCAAATTCGGCCAGACCAACATTGGGCGAGCAATACACGCCTATGAACGCGGTACCACCTACGATGGCTTGAACGCATCCGCTCCCTCTGACCGTGCTCTCAACAGGCGACACATCCGCACCACACACAACTATGGCGACAGAGCCCTCACGATCACCGATCCAGTTGTCCCTGGGAGGGATAGCGTAGGGCTCAGAAACTACCGCGATGTCTATCCTCCACTGCGCAAGGGTCTGAATCAAAAGATCCTGAGCCCTTGCGCAGTGGTTGATATTGGCCTGCAGAAACTGAAGGGCCATCTACTTGCCGGTCCTGCGTGCTCCTCTCCTAAACTTACCACGGGGCGTCGCTTCACCGACACACCCCTTGTCACCGACAATGTGCGCGGCCGTCTTTCCTGCAGCAGCACAGATCGCACAGTGCGGCTCGCGGTCGCACGCGCGGGAGATGTGACCTAGCTGCCCACACTTAAAACACCGACCTGCCATGTCCATGTCACATTTACATACCCCGGAATAGTGACCCGGCCTCATGCACTTAAAACAGCGCAGAGGCTTCGGGGCAATCGCAGACACACGTGCAGATATCCATCCTATCACGACGCGGCCTACCTCCACAACGCTCCTAGCCGCAGCTACTGGGCAACTGACAATGACGCTCCCGGAAGGGCCGATCCGTCCTACTCTCAACAGAGCCGCATCGCATGCACCAGCCTTTGCTACGGCAGCAGTGACCTCCTCGGCAGTGACCGCATCATCAAGGCCAACGACCCGAATGTCTGTGCGCATTACGGGCCGCTGGATCCTAACACCATCTGGGCAGACCTCCCTTAGTTTGGCCACCAATTTGTCGGCTTTAGCGGCTCCATCCTCACCGCTAATTTCGAGCAGGCGTGCACCGGTCGCCGCCTTCCGGAAGCGCACACTGTCGATGCCGAGAGCGCTTAGATCGACGCGCTTCTTTGCCTCAGCAAGCACCGACTCGTATGTGACACCACTTCCTTGCACCTCAGATTGCAGCGTGAGCGTCACCGCCGCAGTCTTAGGCGCGGGTGGCACCCTCACCTTTAACTTACCAGGTGGTGGAGCTTGCGCCTTGGTACCGCGCTTCACCACCGTACTCCACGACATTGGAGCTACAGCCACTCCAGGAAGCGAGAGAGGCACCGGCTGCGAGGCCTCTCTAGCAGCCATGGACTGCTTCTTCTTCTTCTTCTTCTTCTTCCCTCCGTTAGCTGCAGCCTGACTAGAGGGTGGCACACAAGAGCCAACAACAGCAGCAGACGGCCGTGAAGGGGCTGTAGCAGTCGCCACAACCCTCTCCTCAACCGCAAACCGCTGCTCAAGGCACTGCAGGCGGCCCTCCACTCCGGCAAGAACTTTGCGGGTTATAACGCCCGCCCAATCCTGCAAATTCGGCTGTGCGTCTACAGTTGACGCTCGCTGCCGCAACTGCTCCATCTCGTGCCGAAGGTCCTCCACTTGTTTCTGAAGGCCGTTGTTTTCAGCCTTAAGGATTGCTAGCTCCTCTGGAACTGAGCGCATGCCCAGCTCCAGAGCAGCCCCCTTTATGGTTTCCACAGCGACCTTCAGGCTTTTGACCATTGTGCCCTTTAGGTTCTTCGACCTTAGGGCCACCTCGTTCACTATATTTAACGAACTAAACACCAAATTGCGCAAGGTCTCTTCCGAGCGAGGCTCCGAACTGGAAGCTCGCACATCGAGATCCTTGCGCATCTCTTGGACCGACCGCATCCTCGCCAACATCTCCTCCTCCAAACGGTCGTCAGAAAGCTCCCGCTTTCTGGAACACTCACCTGAGGGGCCTCGTCCACGTTTGCTCTTATGAGCCGCCCCTTTCACTGGTGCCATGGGCACACCTAAAGATGCACCGTCTGAGTCGGTGTCCGGAGAACTAGTGAAGTCCACCGCCGGCTCCTCCGCTCCGCGCTTGCGCCAGAATCTGGCCGAAGCGTTCGGGCTGGCGGCCGAACTGGACGCCACCGTACGAAAGCTGCCGTCTGACAGCTCTGTATCCGACAACCGCGCCACGCTGACTCTGAGCTCCCTACGCGCCTGCTGTCCCACCGCGTCCGAAGACGCAACTACGTCAATTTTATTTTTATTTTTAAAACCATCCATTTTAATCCCACGAGTATGGGGGATCTAAAAGGTCCATCCAGGGAGTGCCCCCTGTCCCTGGGTAACCCTACTTACACACGGAGGTCGGGAGGTATCCGTGGGTGACCTCTAGCGGGCCGGAAGCTGTCCGACCACCTCCGAAGAGGCGCTGTGAGCGGATAGGTCGACGCTCCACAGCTTTCAGGTTTTTTAAGGTGGTTGTCTCCACTGGGCCAGCCAACTAAGGCAAGCCCCTTCTCACTGGCGTCCGTACTACGAAACGTAGCCCGGAACGCTGCGGCGGTTTACTACTCAGGAGCCCACTCGCTTGTGAGGTGTCCCCCACATCCCTCTCCACTAAAACTACTCTAGCCTACACCTATTCCTACCCTACCTAACCCTACAGCCCGCCTACGCTACCCTAAGCCCCAACCCTCCCTCCAGGTATAGGTTTAGATTCCGGATAAAGGAGCAGAAGCCGGAAGCCTCGCTCCCCGATCCCAAATCTAAACCCAACCCGTCCCCGAACGACCCCTCCTGCACTACACCACCTACATCCTACCTAGCCTACACCTAGCACCCCGCCTAATCTAACCTAAGCCCCAACCCAGCCCCCCGCCCCAGCAGGTGTTGGCCGCACGGATCCCAAGACCCCGAAGGGAGTTACAATCCGTCCGTTACCAGGGTGCACCGGGAACCACTGCTAACCATAACCCCGCAGGGAGATGATTAGCAGTCGGACACACAAGGAGGTACCTGCGCGCACCCCAACCTAACCTAACCTTTTTTTTTTTTTTTTTTTTTTTTTTTTAATGTGGGGGAATGCATTTACGCATACCCGCTCTGGGGGAAGAGCGGGTTATGTCGGGCTCGGTGCTGGAAGAGATGGTAGACCCAGCACCCCTACCGACTAAACCTACCACGATGCTCGTCAGCAACGACAAGTGGCGGGGTTACGGGACCGCTGTCGCATTCACACGCGACCCCGCCTACGTCGAGTTCCGCCGTAACGGAAACACCTCGGGGGAGACTGGCACCTCCCCCGTTTCTGGCTCCGAGCGACGTACCGGAGCACACGGTGCGTCGCTGACTTCACGGTGGGACCTTAAGTGTTAGTAGGGACGCCGGAAGTCCCCACATCCGACGCCCTAGGTCCCGCAAGCGGAGACGGTGTTCTGACTCTTCGCCGCCGAGTCCGCGCTCTCCTCATTGGGTGGGACAGAGGGTCAGTTTCCCGATCCCTCTCCTCCACCTCCCTCCTTGCCATGATGGCCTCACAAAATGCGACCATCGCGTCCCAAGCCTCTGCCCCGCTGACCATCTCATTGATGATGGTCGGCAAGGACAGGTCCGCGCCAATAACAGCGATGAGCCGCTGTCGCTCCTCGTCTCCGTCCAAGCACTCTTCGAGTGCGTGCTGGGCGGTGTCCTCCACACACCCGCACTGATGGCACCTGGGTGAGTCTTCCCGCCGGGCCACATTGCAGAGGTACCTCCCGAAACAACCGTGTCCCGAGAGTACTTGCGTGACCCGGAAAGTCAACACTCCATGCCGACGGTCCATCCATTCGACCAGAATGGGTCGTATGGCCTCTAACAGGCGGCTGGCACCGGCTCCTCTGCTACCCTGAACTCCAGGCTGTAGCCGCTCAGACCAGACCGCAATGGCCTCGTCCCTGGCCTGTTTTCGCCAATGCTGGACCTCCTCTGGTGTTGGTCGGAGGTCTCTGGCCCTTGCATTCGCCCTATGCCAAAAGACCGAGGACAGAACCTCGGCCTCTAAGTCCCACGGGAGACATCCCGAAAGGACGCACGCCACCTCGTGTGAGAGTGTGCGGTAACCTCGACACACTCTGACGGCGATCACTCTCTGCGCTCTGCGCAGTATCGCGGTCTCCCGTGGGTGAAGTGACCCTGCCCATATTGGCGCTCCATAGAGGGCCATCGATTTCACCACCGTCATATACAGGCAGCGGCAGCTCCCATTTCCACCTCCGATGTTTGGCAGGAGGCGGCTAAGTGCTCCTGCGGCTCGCTGCAGCTTCGGCGAGAGTTGCTCCAGGTGCGGCCCGAACCGCCACCTACTCTCCAGCACGACGCCCAAGTGTTTGAGCGTCGGCTTCACCTCAATGGTGGTTCCTCCTACCACAATTACGAATCCAGCAGGTGGAGCCTGCCGGGGGCCGTGAAAGAGAATGGCTTCGCACTTGTGCAAAGCCACTTCTAGCCCTAAGCGCCTTATTCGACTTACCACGGCTGCTACGCCGGCTGTGGCGAGGATTGCCGCCGATCTATAGTCATTGCCACGGGCAGTGACCAAAGTGTCGTCTGCATAGCAGACGACGTCTACTCCGGGCAAATTCGCAGCCCGTATGACCCAGTCATACCCGATGTTCCACAGGAGTGGCCCTAAGGCCGATCCCTGAGGAACACCGCGCGTAACAGGACTGCATTCAGTTCCCGTTCTGGTGGGGAACACCACTTCTCTGTCGCGTAGGTAGTCGCGTATGAGACTGCGCAGGTACATAGGGAAACCATGGTACTCCATGGCCGTCGTTATTATTGTCCAGGGCAGGGAGTTAAAGGCGTTGGAGATGTCGAGAGACACCGCCATCACCACCCCGCCACTGGAGCAAGCCGTCTCAATTTGATCGCGCACGCGCGAAATAGCGTCTATAGTTGAGCGGCCCCCGCGGAACCCGAACTGTACATCCGCTAGATCGGGGCCAGTCTCAACTAAATGCCGGGTAAGGCGGGCAACCAGTACTCGCTCCAGGAGTTTGCCGGCCTCGTCCAGGAGGACGATAGGGCGGTACCCAGCTGGTTCGTCCGCGGGGCGGCCTTCCTTGCGTAGCAACACCAGGCGACCACTCTTCCAGCGTCTCGGAAATCTGCCTTCCCGCATGCAACGGCTAAACAGGTTCCTCACCCGTGTGCCCAGTTCCTCCATGGCGAGAGCCCACACGCGACCCGGAACACCGTCTGGTCCCGGGGCTGTGTTCTTGGCTGTCATCCGCAGCACAGCTGCACCCAGCTCGCCCTCGGTCACCTCTGGCACAGTCTCCGACTGCCGCTCACTCGCCAGTGGAGCAGGCATGGGGGGTGGAAAGAACTCCTCTCCAGGATCAGCTGGGAAAAGACCGGCAAGAACCCGCCGCAGCACAGGTGGCTGCAAGGTGGAAGTTGCGGGGGGAGCCCAAGGACGAAGCTTCTGCCTCACCATCTTGTACGGCTTCCCCCACGGATCTCGCTCGAGAGAGTCCAAAAGCCGCTGCCAGCACGCTGTTTTGGAGTCTGCTATGGCTGCACGGAGAGCCTTGGCCGCAATTCTGTATTGAGCATAAAGCTCATCAGACACAGGCGTCTCCGTACGCCTCCTCCGCCGGTACCTCTGGTAACGACGGCGTCTGGCTGTACACTGGCGGCGAAGCTCGGCTATCTCTTCCGTCCACCAATACATTTGGCGCTTTGACGGGGAAGACCTAGCACGCGGCATGGAGGCATCGCAAATGCATTCCATCGCCGCGCAGAGTCTGTCAGCCTCCTCATCGACACTGACGGGTTCAGATGAAACTACCCAGTCCTGGAAGATTGCTGCTTCCCGGAGTAGATCCACCTTCAGCTGGTTTAGAGCCCAGCGCGGGCCAATCTGCGCCGAACTATTGCCGTCCCAATTCGTAGCCAAGGAAGAGACGCTGAATCGGATATAACGATGATCCGACAGCGTCTCTTCGTTTGTTAACACTTCCCAGTCGTTAATACGACTCGCGATGTCCGGACTGGCGAGCGTCACGTCGACCACAGAACCACCTCCGCGCCGCACACACGTGTACTCTGTCCCTGTGTTGACCACACTGAGTCCCGTCACGGTTATCCACTCGTCCAACACCCGTCCCCTTGCGTCTGTCGTCAGAGACCCCCACGCCGCAGATTTGGCGTTGAGATCTCCGAGGACGACGATGGGTCGTGGGTGTCTCTGTCCAACCAGGGTCTCCAGATCATTAAGAAACGTCTCGAACTCACTGAGGACCCTGTTCGGAGAGAAGTACACCCCGATAATAGTCACTGCGCCCATCTCAGCCAGGACATACCCACTTCCCTTAATTATCCCACTGAGTGGGGGTGAAAAGGGTGGTGACTGGGTGGTTATAGCCACCCGACTGTCTAAATCTCCCGCCCAATCCGGTCGGGATGGCACTGAATAAGGTTCGGCTATCACGGCCACCTGTATGGACCTCTCCGCAAGAACCTGGAGAAGGAGGTCCTGGGCTCTTGCGGAGTGGTTCACATTTGCCTGGAGAAAGGATAGGGCCATCCTATCCAACGTCCATAATCACCGCCTGCTCCCTAACGGGGCGGGAAAGCTGCGACTCGGCCTCGGCCCCAATCGCAGGTTTCTTCTTTCTCACCGTTTTCGACGGGGGCTTGGCACATGCCTTGCCCCCGGACAGGTGACCGGCCGGCTTCCCGACTGCAGCGCAAAGCGTACAGTGCGGGGCGGCGGAACAATCATTGGCCTTGTGACCCTTTTGGCCGCAACGGTAGCACTCGTCGCTGCGGTCCACCTCGGAAGTGCATTGTACCCGAATATGGCCAATTGCAAGGCATCGGAAGCACCGACGCGGCCTCGGCTCAAGAAGGCGCGCTTGAGCCGCAACCCAGCCAACCAGAAGCCGGCCAGAGGCCACCACTTTATTGGCGGCGGTGAGCGGACACCGCACGAAGGCAGTACCCATGCCCGCCGTTCCTCGCCGAATTGGGCCGGCCTTCACCTCTGATGGCATGCAGCCACCTGCCTCGGCAATAGCCCCCACGAGCTCAGCCTGTTCGACAGAGTCGTCAAGACCGCTGATCCGCAAGTCAGCCATGGCGACTGGTCGCGAGATCAAGACGTCTTCGACGTCCTGGAATACCTCTCGTAGTTTTAAGGCCAAGGACGCCGCCTTGTCTGCCTTCTCCGCTCCGGGTATCTCAATAATTTTGGCCCCGGTGGCTGCCGTGCGCATTCTAGCCTTAGAGGCAAGTCCCATTTCCGCTAGGTTTATGCGGGATTTGGCCTCCGCAACTACCTTGGCGTAAGTTAAGCCATTATCCGCCGCTCCCGGCCGCAGAGTTATCACCACAGCTGCGGTGCGGGGCTGACGGATTTTAGGCTTCTTCGCGACGGGCTTGGGAGCCGATCTAGCGGGTCGAGTACGTGTAAGGCTCGGCGTGGGTGCCCTTCGTTCAGCCGGCTGGGTCTGGGCTGCCCTTCCCCTTGCCGTGCTCCTCCTCGAGTGGACGACCTGCGTCCACGCTCCCTCCGCGGGTACCGTCGACCTAGGAACGGGTTTTGGTGCCACATTCCCAGCGGTCTTGGAAGCTGCTGTGCGTTCCACGGCACGAGGTGCCGCGAGGGCTGCCGCTGCCTCTTCTCTCCTCCTGTTGGCAGCAGGCGTACTGAGTGCCACCCTTAAGTCTCTAGGTGGCAGCAGTCGCTCCTCAATGCCACTGAAACGGGCCTCTAGGCGGGTGGTGATCATTTCACCCATCCTCACCGTAAAGGCGTCCATGACCTCTTCCATGGTCGGAGCTGGGTTGGAGTCCCGGGCGGCAGGCTTCTCACTCACCCTGCTCGTCTGACCTACTGATCGGATCAGCTCCTCAATAATGCGGCTCTTCTCCTTAAGCTCGGCCGTCAGCTTGTTATTTGCCGCAATTAAAGCAGCGACCTCACTATTCATGCCTCGGTTCTGTATCGCCTCAAAACCAGCCTTACAGATGTCAGCGAAGTTTTTGAGGTCGCGGACGTGGCCTCCTTTTAAATTGCCAGCCTTCGTGGCAATCTGTTTAATCCCGTCCTGGGCTTCCTCCACCATCCGGGATATTTCGGCGATGTCGCATTTAGCGACTTCATCGACCGTGACATTCAACAGCCTGTTAACCGGCTTTTTGAGAAATGATGCGACAGTTTCTCGTTTCCGTCGTGCACTTTCCTCCAATTCCTCTTGAGCATCGAGCCGCTGCTGCTGGCGGTGGAGGGCTTGTAGCTCGGCTCTTGCTTTGCCTACTCCAATAAATTGGCCTGTGGTCGGCGGGCGCCCACGACCACGCTTGGGTGCGTAGACCTTGGGGGCCAAGGCCTCGTCCACTGGGCTATCTCCTTCCCTTCCTCTCTTCCGGTTAAGCGTCGGTGACGACGCGCGTGACGATTGCGATGATCCAGACCGCGATCTCGCCGATTCTAGGTCCATCTCCGAGTCACTCATCTCCTTCGCGGATACAGCTAGGCTGTCCACACTTCGTCTCCTCTCCAGTGCAACACTGCACTCTCTGCTGCGCGCTTTCGGCGCCTCCATTCGCGTGCTAAAATCGGTGTCCGAAAACAAAATGCCGTGGTCGTCGTGGTGTGCAAGAATTGCAAAGCGATTGTTGCCCCCCCCAGAATACGAGGGGCTGCCTCCCGAAAGAGGGTGGGATTCTCCTGCGGGGTTTCCGCAGGTACCCACCTGGGGTAGTTTATCTTTACAATGCGCTTTTTTCATGATTTTTTGTTGCCATTTTGAGGCATGGCTGCCTGGGGGTGGCACCCTTGCGACGGCTCTCCCAGCCGCCATGCATCCCCTGGGCGGGTGCCTGAACCACGAGATTGGGTTGTTATTTACACTATGTACATAAATATATATATACAGCTCATTGAGTATGAGCGACACCTCCAATAAACGTTAACAACGCCTCCGGGAAGAGCACGACTGCTGTCAGCTCCGAAATCGGAGGAGTACAGAGCCGGCGCCCCCCCGGATTGCGGAGTTACGATTTTCACATTATTTACAAATATAAATAAATTAAACACAACGATACAGAAATATACAAACTGTCTCAATAAAAGACAATAACACCACTTAAAATAAATATACTAATAAAAATATAAAATCCACAAGTAAAATAAACAAATCACCTAAAAAGATAAGCCACCTCAATTTATTTACATAATATTTACACGTTATTTACAGCACTAATATACAAAAGTATATACACTCGTCAGCAGACAAGACACCTCGGCCGGATATTCGCTATTGGCTCCGAAGTCAACGCCACCGGGGAGCCGGCTTCGGAGCCAATACCCAGGGTGCACCACGAGGAGGTTTCCGACCACCGCACCCCAACCTAACCTAACCTAACCTAACCTAACCTAACCTAACCTAACCTAACCTAAGCCAAACCTAACCTAACCTAAGCCAAACCTAACCTAACCTAAGCCAAACCTAACCTAACCTAAGCCAAACCTAACCTAAGCCAAACCTAACCTAACCTAAGCAGTACACATCCGACTTCGGTCAATACTACATAGCGCTCACGCAAATAAAATATCTAAAAATAGCTAAAGGCTACTCGCGCGCGTGAAAGTGGTTTCAAGTGAAAGAGTGTGTGTACAGTGAGTGCAATTCGTGTGGGCAACCCTCTGGACCAACGGGATCAGGAGCAGGAACAGCGAGACTTTGGAGCTGAATTGCGTCGCAAAGGTTAGTGCCAGGGATCAGCAGTTAGTGTACTGAGAAAGCCGTAATAAATACCAACCTATTGGTGAAATCCGTTTGTAAATCGGACCAGGGCGAGATACACTTTTGCGTTATTAAAGATTCCTTTAAAACACGTGGAGCGACACCACCACGTGTTGTGTAGCACATAACCTGGAAGCGTGACGTCGAACATCGAGACACCGCTGAAGGCCCGACCCGAGGAAGCCGAGACCTGAGGCAGCTCCAACCCTCGCCAGGTGAACACTGAGGGATCTCCCAACTCCCTTACCCCAGACCCCCCGAGTTTGGGTTCCCCAGAACCGGGATAATTAGCCCCTCCTACCCCTCTTACCTCCCTCCAACCCCACCCCCCCCTCCCCCCCACTCAAACCCTCACCATCCGTCACCTCTCAGCTGCGGTACTTTATCGCTCAACCCCCAGCTACTAACTTGACATCTCTGCAACCTAACCCCCCCCCCTCCCACTCCCCCCCCCCCTCCTCGGCAAGTCTGATACACCCAACCTTGTCTTATCACCTACCTTTTAAGCTCCCCCAAAGTAGTTTTTGACAATACCGTCAAAATCCCCCCCCTGTAATCCCACCCCCCCCCCCCCCACCCACTCAACATTAACACCTCAAAATAAACTCTCCTTTATATCCCAACATCAATTCCTCCACCTCAAACCTTCCCTCCACAACTTATTATCCTCCCCTCCCCCCTCAGTGAACACCCCCCCTCATCGTATCTCAGGAACCGGAAGAGATAGACCCCCCGTGTTTGGTATCGTTTGACTCGTCACGAGGAGGGCTACAGTTTGGATCCAAGGAATTCACTCCTGCACTCAACACCTGTCCCCACGACGACCACAATCGTACTACACACTCTGGACCAAGTACCCCCACCCACTCAACATCTTCCCTATATCATCTAAGTGGACCAGCGCGCGACCTGCACCAAACAACAGCCAGTAAGTGTACCATAGCGTGTGAAAAAAAAAAAAAAAAAAAATTGACAACCTAGCATAAATACATAGTAATAATTGACTAACAAAACTAACGTAGATACTAAGACTTATTATAAAAATAATTGTAACAAACGCGGAATTTTGACAATGTCGTCCACATCTTCTATGTCATCAGGCGCTAGGAGCGAAATCGCCAAACCTAAGCGCGCGTCGGAACCGGAGGGAGTCGCCCCCAGGAAAGCGAGGTCTTTACGCGAGCGGGTGCTGTCAAAGACTACCAAGGCCGTGACTGCCATTAAGAAGTTGCCGTCTCCGCTCAGGAAGGTCCCCGAGACGGCATCAACATCCACAATGGTCATCGTTAACACGCCCGAGTCACTCTTGGAGGAGCGGTTGAGAGGAGCGTCCACAATAACACCAGATGACGCCCTCGAGATACCGGAGCAGCACGACTTCGCGGAGGGGTCGGAGCGGTTGGACGACTTCGATGTGTCGTCCATCGGCTCTGACAACTCCAAAAGACGGGCCAGCATTCTCTACACCTCGAGCAGAGGAATAGGTGTAGAAATGAACATGGCAACTCGAGCGGCGAACGATCTCCTTCAAAAAGGGAAAGACGCATTGGAAACGGCCGGCAACATGAGGAGGGATTGCAAGGTGGTGGCGCACGAAAGTCTGCAGGGACTGTACGAGATAGTCCTGTCGGTTTCGGATTCCAGATCTAGGCACCTCAATAATCTGGAGAGGGAGCGCTCTCGTCACGCACAAGAGATTGTGCGAGTCGAGAGAGCTTACTCGAAGGAGATTGCGGCACTGAGGAAAGGTCTGGTTGAAGAGATGGGGCTGGCCCGTGCAGACATTACTGGAACCCTGGAGGAAGCCAAGGCTATTCGTAGCTGGCTCGGCTTCGAAACTGACGAGCCGTTCAAAAATATCAAGGCGGCAAAAGACGGAGTGCGCGCGTTGGAGGAGCGACTTAAGGAAGAATTGAAGGTGCTACAGCGGGAAACTAGAACAACCGCCGCAGGGGACCCCAAGTGGGAGACCGCGGAGGAAACGTTGACCACTTTAAACATCAAGGTCACCGCTGTAAGCAACCAAATTGACACCCTCCGAAGAACTTTAGAGGAGGTCAAAAACTCCATAGAAGCTCCTCCACTAGCCCCTATCATGCCTCCCCCTCTCATTGTTCAGAACGAGCCCGGAATACTGGACGAAAAATTCCAAGAAATGTTTATTGACAAAACAACTCAAATGACAGCACAACTTCAAAACATCCTGACACAAATCACAGCCCCCCTCCCCTCCGCAACACCACCTGCCGTCGATATGACCCCACACCTCAACCCCATCTATGAAAGACTGGAAATAGTGTCTTCTGACCTCCGAGCTCTCCGTGACTCGGCAACGAGGCCGGCTAGTCCACCTCAGCCTACCCTCGGGGCCGAGCTAGAAATGGCGGAGGTCAAGAAGACACTAGCGTCGATCGCAACTGGAGTGACGGAGCTGGCAAGCTCAGAAAGGCCGCAGCAGAGCTCAACAACATATGCTCACGTAGCGGCCAAGCCAAAGCTCCCAAACCACACCCTTATCATCTCCTCCACCGACCCGAAAGCAACCAGTGACCGAGTCATTGAGAAGGTCGGAATAGCCCTGGACTTCAAAAGTACCGGCGCAAGGGTGGACAGATGTCGAAAGGCGCGCAACCAGAAAGTAGTCCTCAGCTGCGCTACGAAAGAGGACTTAGCGATGGTGAAGAGGAGGGTCGACTCGACTAAAGGCCTTAAAGCGACGGAGCCGAAAAGCGGAAACCCCCTGGCCTGCATCCGGAATGTCCTGAGCAGCCACACGGATAGTGAAATAGTGGAAATGCTAAAAGCGCAGAACAAACACCTTCTGCAAAATATCCGTGTGGCTGACCAAACAATCCGGGTCAGATATAGGAAAAGAGCCCGAAACGCTCTAGAGTGTCACCCTGTCTTGGAGCTCTCTCCGGAAATATGGCAGCGGTTCACAGAGGTCGGAAAAGTCCATCTTGGGATCAGGAGAAGCCCGATCGAAGATCAGTCCCCCCTAGTCCAGTGCACAAAGTGCCTTGGATACGGACACACGCGTTCCGTATGCAAGGAGACTAAAGAGGTCTGCTGCTACTGCAGCGGCGAGCACACGGGAAGGGACTGTCCGGTAAGGGCAACTTCTGCTCCACCGACCTGTGTGAATTGCAAGAAAGCCAAGAGAGAGAAAGGAGAACAGGCACACGTGGCTTTCAGCGAAGTGTGCCAAGAGAGACAGAGGTGGGACTTTATAGCAAGATCAAGGATTTCCTATTGCTAAGGGCACCCAGGTAGAAAGCGGGTCAGTCATCCCTCAGTGTACAGCCACAGTTCCCAACGCACTGCGTTTTGTCCAAGCCAACTTACAGCGGTCTAAAAACGCCACGACCGAACTCCTTATGGCGGCACAAGAAAAAGGCATTTCCATCGCTCTCGTCCAGGAACCCTACGTAGGGAAGACGGGAGTGGTGAGCCAACCCCAGGGCACCAAAGTCATCCAGTGCTCCTTGGGCCGCCAAAAGCCAGTGAAAGCGGCGATCATTGTTTTCGGGGACAAGCTGGAGGTCATTCACGACCCACAGCTTGTGACTGAGAACATTGCTGCCGTACTCATTAAAGCCGGTCAGGTTACGCTTGGAATTGTGTCTGTATACTTCGAGGGAGACCAGGACATTGACCCGTATCTCCAGACAACAAAAGATTTCTGCAATCGGCTCAGCACGAACAACCTGCTGGTGAGACGTAAATGCTTGGAGTCACTGGTGGGGGAGCAGTTCCGAAGACCACCGAGGCGCAGACTACAACACCTTTCTAAACGAGATGGACTTCCAGATTCTGAACACGGGACAAACACCAACGTTCGAGACGTGCAGGGGGGACAGACTGTACACAAGCATCGTCGATGTGACCGCTTGTAGTCAGTCCCTTTTTGGTAGGATCGATGGATGGAGAGTAGACAGAAGCTTAACAACATCAGACCACAACGCAATCACCTTCTCGATGCGGATGGAAAAAGCCCTAGAACCCCTGAGGCCGATATCCACGCGTATCTACAACACCAAGAAGGCGAAGTGGTCGGACTTCTCTACTATCCTGAAACAAGATCTAGCCGAAAACAACATCACCCCCTCGCACGTTTCGATGATCCCGCACCCACACGAACTGGAGGACTGTCTGTCGTCATACATGGAAGCAATCCACGGGTCATGCCAGCAGGCGATCCCGAAGCTCAAACCATGGAAGGGTGATGTGAAACCGCCTTGGTGGACCACCTCTCTTGAAGATCTAAAGAGAGACGCTATCCGTAAGAAGCTAAGGATACGGAACGCCGCCCCCAACAGAAGGCCCTACGTGGTGGACGAATACATACTGGCAAGGGATACGTACCAGGAGAAAGCAATGGAAGCAGCGACGACCGGTTGGAAAGAGTTTTGCACGACACAGGACAGAGAGAGTATGTGGGACGGTATCTACAGGGTGATCAGGAAGACGGCAAAGCGCCAAGAGGACAGCCTCCTGCGGGACACCTCGGGCAGAACACTCAGCCCAGAGGAATCGGCTGACCTTCTGGCGAAAACCTTTTATCCTGATGACTCTGAAGAAACCGAACTTGACCATCACCGGTCGGTGAGAAGACGAACGGATGAGAAGTACCTGGCAGATACGCAGCAGTTGTCGGCCGACGATCCTCCATTTACAGCCGTGGAGCTAGAGGTGGTCCTCAAGGATCTCAACCCCAAGAAAGCTCCAGGCCCCGATGGATTGACGGCCGACATTTGCACGGCGGCAATTAACTGCGACAGGGAGGTGTTCTTGGCTCTGGCAAATAAATGCCTTGAGCTGTCACACTTCCCCAAGCAGTGGAAAGTCGCCCATGTTTGCATCATCAGGAAACCAGGTAAAGAGGATTACACTCATCCGAAGTCGTACAGACCGATTGGCCTGCTCTCTGTGTTGGGTAAAATAGTGGAGAAACTCATGGTACGTCGACTGCAGTGGCACCTGTTACCAACGTTAAACGCCAACCAGTATGGGTTCATGCCGCAGCGCGGAACCGAGGACGCTCTTTATGACTTATTAGCGCATGTACGCAGGGAGGTCAAGTCAAAAAAACTTGTCCTCCTAGTATCGCTAGACATAGAGGGCGCCTTCGATAACGCGTGGTGGCCGGCCTTAAGGCAAGCACTCATTGTGAAGAACTGCCCGAAAAATCTGTATGCTCTCGTAAACTCATACCTTGAAGACCGGAAAGTAGTTGTTAACTATGCCAGAGCGAAAAGTGAGAAAGGAACCACAAAAGGTTGTGTCCAGGGATCCATTGGTGGACCGACCTTCTGGAACCTAATTCTGGATTCGCTGTTAACAACTATGGCCAGCCTAGGGGTACACTGTCAAGCGTTCGCGGATGACGTCGTTCTTGTGTTTTCTGACCATGCAGTCAGCACCCTACAGCAGAAAGCCTCCACCACCTTAGATGCCGTGCACGAGTGGGGGGTTCGGAACAAGCTAAACTTCGCAGCTCACAAAACAAACGTGATGCTCATAACGAAGAAGCTTAAGCACGAAACCCCAGAAGTGTACATGTCGGGCACTAGGCTAAATCTCGTCCCGGAGATTAAACTGTTGGGTCTCACCATCGACTGCAAGCTCACCTTCAACGCGCACGTTACTGCAACTTGCAAGAAAGCTGCCGATATCTACAAGCAGCTGGCGTGCGCGGCGAAGGTGACATGGGGTCTAAATCCTGAAATCATAAGGACGATTTACGTGTCGGTGATAGAGCCGATCGTTCTGTATGCGGCAAGCGCGTGGTCTCCTGCAGTCGAGAAACTGATGGTAAGAAATCAGTTAGACTCCCTGCAAAGAAACTTCGCCCAAAAGATCTGCAAGTCATACAGGACGGTGTCTCTAACATCGGCACTCATCCTAGCTGGACAGTTGCCCCTCGACCTCCGGGTAAAGGAAGCAGCGTGCCTGTTCAAGATCAAAAAGGGACATTCCGAGGACTACATACCACCAGGTAGAGAAGTGGAAAAGCCAGTGGGATACCTCCAAAACCCACATCCATCTCAACTCGTAACAACTGAGTATGAGCGCCTAGACGACCTGGAACCAGAAACCCTGAACTCCCACCAAGTAAGCGGCCCTCAGATATACACGGACGGCAGCAAAATTGAGGGCAAAGTCGGTGCCGCCCTTACTTGGTGGAATGAAGGAAGAGAAACCAGGTACTCCACTTTTCGCCTGGAGCCGCACAACACGGTCTTCCAATCGGAGATGTACGCACTTCACAGAGCGGTCAGGATGGTGAGAGACTCAAAGGCGAGTTCGGCTAACATTTTGAGCGATTCAAGATCTTCGCTCGATTTGTTGAAGAACCCTTTGGTGACTCACCATCTGGCGCTGGAGATAAAGGATGATGTGCGAGCGATCCGAGAGCAGGGCCGTGAGGTGCGACTCTTCTGGTTAAGAGCCCACGTAGGAACCCCCGGAAACGAGAGAGCAGATGAATTGGCAAAGAAAGCAGCACTGACGAAGAAAACAGCCCCAAACTATAGCAACGTCCCGTGGTCCTACATCAGAAGACAGATACGGGAGGAAACTGTCCTGAAATGGCAGGAGCGCTACGAATCATCTACGACCGGCTCAGTAACAAAGGCTTTCTTGCCTACCGTCTCGATGGCGAGACGCGTTCTGAAAGACGTGAAGCTAACGCCCATACACGTCCAAGCCTTGACTGGTCATGGAGGGTTCGCGGCATACCTGCACCGTTTCAAAATCAAAGACAGTCCCTCTTGTATCTGTGACCCTGAAAAGGAAGAGACAGTATGGCACGTACTCCTTGAATGTCCTAGGTTTGGCCGCGACAGGCTGGACTTGGAATTACAGATCCAAGTCAAGCTAGCTCAAGATGCAGTCCCCGACATCATGGACAAGCCAAACTCAAGGAAGCTCTTCTTGGACTTCGTGACAAGGGCTGTCTCAGTTGCTGCTATCAGAAACGGAAGCACAATGATAAAGCCAACCACCAACCAGCCCCCACCACAGCCCCCAATACAGACAACACCACCACCTCTCCGAGCCGATGACACACAGCAGACATCACCACCCCGAACCGTTGACCCTTTACCCCAGACCGCGGAGGATGACCCCGGGCGATTCACAACCCAGACTGAGCCAGTGACACTCCTGTTGGCTCATGCAGGAACGGGATCGCCAGGGATTAGACTCCGGGGAGTGGCGCTTTTTATGGACAATCAATCAGAGAGACTCGGCATATGCTTCTGCCGTGAAGGAACCGGAAACCGCGTCAACATCTCACCAGGACTCGCCAATCTACTGAATGGGAACACGCACAAGTTGAGCATCAAGCGCGAGAAGATCAGCGCGCTACCTGTGATGAGGGTAGTCGACCGATCCTGTCGAATAATGCGATTCCAAGATAAGGTAATCGCATTGTTCGAACAGGGTACGGAGACTGCTTTCTCACAGGCATGCACAGTGTTAACCAGGATTGGAGAGGCGACCCGAGACGCGGACGGTACACCTCGCAAGATAAGCGTAGACGCCATGGTGCTGGGAATCGAAAGAGCAACAGTCGCTGACAGACACGGATGCCTGATAGCCTCGGAATTCCATGAGGTCGTCGTGTACGAGGACAGAGGAGAAAACCTCGGTTTTCTTAAAACTCCCAGGCACGACGAGGCAGTAGCGACTAGTTCTAGAGATGTTTCGATTCCTAACATGATGAGCGGCTCAGAACGTTTGCAGAAGTTGACGTCAGAAACTCGAGAAACGCAAGAACATCAGCGTCGATTGATTGACCATAAGGAAAAAGGGAAAACGAAACACCAAATGAACAATCTTTTTAACACCCTGCTACGACAACACAACTCACCCTCACACCTTGACGTCCAGGCCGCGGCAACGGAGAAATTCCTAAGGGAGCCCCCTAAGAAGCCGAGACCGCCGCGGAATGTTCGAACAAAAGCTGACAAAGGGCAAGTCAGCCCGCCGAGTCTAATCCACGTCACCAGTGCACGAGACCACGCCATCAACGCCTTCCTCGAGTTCCAAGCCATGACCAGAGCCACCAGAGAAGTAAACCTGGCCACCTGCAGGAACATCCTGCAGCCAGTGTGCCGGAGTCGTCTGAATCTGGCACTTCTGGACAAGCAGCTCGAGGAGGCCGAAGCGGCCATCTATAACAATGACAACGGCCTAGTTATCAAAGGGTCGATGTCAGGGAAGTATATGGCCGCTTATAATGCCACGAGCGGATTTGTAGCACTGGACGAGGAGGAGACTCGACGTACTGGCAGACTAAAGTTCCACACACCGGCAGCCGATCCAATTGTTGTCACCGCCCGTTGCACCCGCATCATGCTCGATGACAGAATACTCGGAAAAATGGATACCCTATCCGAGTGTTCTGCGGTCGGGAGCATGTGGGAGCAATGGACGTTGCCAAAATTCATTTG
Source organism: Hemithea aestivaria (assembly GCA_947507615.1). Lineage (NCBI taxonomy): Eukaryota > Metazoa > Arthropoda > Insecta > Lepidoptera > Geometridae > Hemithea > Hemithea aestivaria. Next base: position 16,426,613 of record OX382339.1, on the reverse strand, counting down.
GTTCAACGGAGTCCCTGGCTGCGGCAAAACAACTACAGTGGTGGACACCTTCGATGAGAACAAGGATATGATCGCAACGACAACCTTAGAAGCGGCTAAGGATCTGAGGACGAGGTTAGGGCACAGGAGGAAGAGTGCCAGAGTCCGAACCATCGCCTCGATCCTCGTGAACGGGTTCAAGGAGTCTGAGAGCTGTAGCCGTTTGACGGTAGATGAAGCTCTCATGAACCACTTCGGAGCCATCGTTATGGCCGCCCGGTTGTCAGGAGCGAAGGAGGTTGTTCTCATCGGAGATGTTAACCAGTTGCCGTATATCGATCGCGAGAACCTGTTTGGGATGAAGTACTGTCGCCCCAATCAGACGGTCGGTATCGGCAAAGAGTTGAAATGCACACACCGGTGTCCAATGGATGTAGTCTTTGCCCTGAAAGAAGTCTACTCGGGTATGTACTCGTCGTCATCTAGAGTACGGTCCCTTGAGCTTGTCGGATACAAGGACGCGCATATCCCAAAAGATCTCCCGAACACCCTTTACCTAGTCCACACTCAAGAAGAAAAGGGAACCCTCTCCGTCCAGGGATTCGGTTCGGGAACAGGGTCGCGTATCCAGACTATCCACGAAGCACAGGGACTCACATTCGAGCAGGTCGTCATCATACAGACCAGGTCCTCCCCACTGCGCCTCCACGAGAGCGTCTCACACGCGGTAGTCGCCCTGTCGAGACACACAAGATCATGTGTCTATTTCACGGACAAGGGCGATGACGTGATCGGGCGCCTTCTGAGGGCGGCGATGGAAGCGACTGATAAGCAGATACGGGGGCATAACCTTGCGACCGCCATGTCACACCGTGACATGGCAGTCGTGAGGAAAATGCTCGAACCCGTACAGCATCTAACAGCAACGACGACCTCCGGTTCCGACCCACTCTTTAGTTAAATAAGTTAATTGGTGAATTTGTAATTTGTTGTAGAATTTAAGTAGTTATAGTGGATAGCAGGAAGCATCTGGTATGGTCATGCTCACGAAACTGCTCAAGCTCGTGGTGGCGTTGCGTAGTGGGTCGCCCTCTTCCCTCAAATATGGTTGAGGAGAGCGACGCTGGTGCGTGCGTCAACTCGTGAACGGGTGCTGCGAGCGGGGGCTGGTCTGTGCCGGATGTTTCTTGCTATTTTATCTCTAACTGTAAATTTAACGCTGTATATTGTCATCAATTATAATAAGTAAAATGGAAAAAAAAAATGAACAAATAAATACAGGGAAAAAAAAAATCTTAAATGAAACAATCTTAAATATATAAAAAAAAAAAAAAAAAATAAAAAAAAAAAAATAAAAGCAACAAAAAAAAATAAAAAAAAAAAAATCACACGCTATGGACACATTTGTAGAGAAACTAAGATATAGACTAAGCAAATAAATTTATAAATATTGTATGAAAAAAAGTGCAAGCATTCTGCTGCAGTAATTAACAAGTACTAACAAAAAAAAAAAAAAAAACCTAACCTAAGCCAAACCTAACCTAACCTAACCTAAGCCAAACCTTTTTTTTTTTTTTTTTTTTTTTTTTTACCCAGGAAAAATGCGTTACGCATCATCACCCCACGCCGGGGGGCGCGGGGCGGTATGTGGGACTCCCCCGCCAAAGATGGTAGCGGCGGGGATACCCACTAAAAAACCTGGGGGTGTTCCTGCGGGACGCCATAATGCCGGGGCAACGGGTACGCCGAAGCATTCATCCGCGGCCCCGACGGCGTTTGGTCCTCACTGACAGGAGGACCCCTCCGCGGTGGGGTGAAGAGGAGTTTCACCCCACCCTCTCAAGGGGCGCGCGGAAACACCGCGCGCGCCACCTCGTGGGTCTGTGCTTGCGGCGACGAGTACCCCCGTACTCGCCGCCTAGACCCAGGTTATGGGGGCTGGAGAAGGGCGTGGAAGATACGCCTCCGACGCCCCCTTCTCCGGGCACGCATCGGGAGGTTGGTGGTGACCTCCCGTTCGCGTTCCGCGATCTCCTTCTGCGAGATGACACTCTCGCAGAACGAAACCGCGGCCTGCCACGACTCCTCGCTTGCAACCATGGCTCTTACCATGGTTGCCAGCGAGAGTTCGTCCCCCATAACAGCGACGAGGGCACGGCGCTCACTGACCCAAGCTGGGCACTCCTCCAGTGTATGTTGCGCCGTATCCACGTCGCTACCACAGTGGTGGCAAGCAGGGGTCGGTTCCCTGCCGGCTACGTGGTGCAGGTACTTTCCGAAGCATCCGTGCCCGGAAAGCACCTGCACGAGCCGGAAGGTCAAGGACCCGTGCTCTCTGTCCGTCCACTGCTGGAGTAGTGGACGGACTGCCACCACTGTCCAGCTGCCTGCTCGAGGGTGGGCCAGACGCGTACTCCACCTCTCGAGCAACTCCACCTCTCGAGCAACTCCACCTCTCGAGCAACTCCACCTCTCGAGCAGCTCCACCTCTCGAGCAACTCCACCTCTCGAGCAACTCCACCTCTCGAGCACCTAAGCCAAACCTAACCTAACCTAAGCCAAACCTAACCTTTTTTTTTTTTTTTACCTAACCTAACCTAACCCAAACCTAACCTAACCCATTTTTTTTTTTTTTTGACCCAGGAAAAATGCGTTACGCATCATCACCCCACGCCGGGGGGCGCGAGGTGGTATGTGGGACTCCCCCGCCAAAGATGGTAGCGGCGGGGATACCCACTAAAAAACCTGGGGGTGTCCTGCGGGACGCCATAATGCCGGGGCAACGGGTACGCCGAAGCATTCATCCGCTGCCCCGACGGCGTTTGGTCCTCACTGACAGGAGGACCCCTCCGCGGTGGGGTGAAGAGGAGTTTCACCCCACCCTCTCAAGGGGCGCGCGGAAACACCGCGCGCGCCACCTCGTGGGTCTGTTCTTGCGGCGACGAATACCCCCGTACTCGCCGCCTAGACCCAGGTTATGGGGGCTGGAGAAGGGCGTGGAAGATACGCCTCCGACGCCCCCTTCTCCGGGCACGCATCGGGAGGTCGGTGGTGACCTCCCGTTCGCGTTCCGCGATCTCCTTCTGCGAGATGACACTCTCGCAGAACGAAACCGCGGCCTGCCACGACTCCTCGCTCGCAACCATGGCTCTTACCATGGTTGCCAAACCTAACCTAACCCAAACCTAACCTAACCTAACCCAAACCCTTTTTTTTTGTCCTGGGCGTGCGTTACGCATCATCACCCCGGGGTGGTGTGTGGGACTCCCCCGCCAAAGATGGATGGCGGCGGGGATACCCACTTAAAAAAAAAAAAAACTTTAGGGTGTTCCTGCGGGACGCCATAATGCCGGAGCAACGGGTACGCCGAAGCACTTATCCACGCCAACCTAACCTAACCGTTAGCCTAGACTGATTATCTACGTTTTCTTCGATTCGTCTTATAAAATTCCTACCATTTTTCTGCATTAGAATTTCAACCATTTTCTAAATAATTCTACCCTTAAAATTTCTACCATTGAAATTTCTACCATATTTCTACATAAATTCTACAATTTTTTCACTATTACAATTTCTACCAATTTTCAACCTTTAAACTTCTACCATTTAACTTTAAATCAAATTCTACCATTCAAATTTATGATTCAAAAAATTTCTAACCAAGTCGCCGACCTCTTTAAATCTATTACGTCAAATTTTGAAAATCGAATACGTCAAATTGACAATCAATTGTCAAATTTTAGCAACAGTCGTTTGTTTTTAATTGATAACTATTTTTAGTTAGAATTTTCTTCAAATCATACCAATCGGGATAAAAGTATCCTTTAGCACGTCCCCTGTTCTAAGCTACCTCCCCGCAAATTTTAATCGGTTCGGCCGTTCTTGAGTTATAAATAGTGTAACTAACACGAGTTTTTTTTATATCTTACTAATATTATAAAAGCGAAAGTTTGTGTGTATGTGTGCGTGTGTGTATGTTTGTTACTTCTTCACGCTTAAACGGATGAACCGATTGACTTAATATTTGGTATGAAGATAGCCGAGACTCTGGAATAACACATAGGCTACATTTAATCCAGATAAATGAATCAGTTTCTGTAAAAATTCCAATTAATTTAAATAAATGACAGTTCAGAAATTTGACAATTAATTTTAATTTTGACATTTTCGATTTTTAATTTTTTTTGAGAAATTTGACAATAATTTATTGTAATTTTGAAGTATTCGATTTTCAATAATTTTTAAAAAGAAATTTGACATATTTGATATTCAATTTTTTTTTTGGAGAAATTTGACATATTCGATTTTTCATTTTTTTGCCAAGAAATTTGCCAAATTCGATTTTTAATTTTAGAAAAATGCTACAAGTTTTAATGATAGTTTTTTGGTTTTTTTATGGTAGTTTTTTTTGTAGAATTTTTTCATGGTAGAAAAATCTACCAAATGGTAGAAAATTTAATGGTAGTTTTTTTTTGTAGATTTTTTCCTGATAGAAAAATCTACCAAATGGTAGAAATTTTCATGGTAGTTTTTTTGGTAGAATTTTTACATGCTAGAAAAATCTACAAAATGGTAGAATTTTAATGGTAGTTTTTTTGGTAAAATTTTTTCATGGTAGAAAAATCTACCAAATGGTAAAAATTTTAATGGTTATTTTTGGTAGAATTTTGTATGGTAAAAAATCTGCCAAATGATAGATTTTGTTACAAAATTTCAATGGTAGAAATGCGTATGTGGAGTATCAATAAAAAAAACACCATCCCACCAAAAACATTCTGTAAAAAACTAGCCAAGTCTCGATGGAGCTGCTTGTTTATCTCTAAAAAATAATGAAATCTAGACAAAGTCGTGCCAAGTCTAAGATTTCTTACTGCGATTTCTTTATTATTATAGTTAATGTTGTGTGACTTGGCCGTTGAAGGGTAGAAAAGGGTATTATACCAGGTGCTCCATGACACCATTGCACCAATCTGTCCGCTAACCATTCATGATAGAAAATTGCCACTTGGAAAACGTTGATTGAATAACCAGTCAATTGTAGGCTTAATAAAGCTGCGTATTTCAATAATACTTATGTTTAGGCGATCCAAGTGTCATGGAGCATCTGGTTTTGTCCCCTTGTGTACCCTTCAACGGCCAAGTCACACAACATTAACTATAATAATAAAGAAATCGCAGTAAGAAATCTTAGACTTGGCACGACTTTGTCTAGATTTCATTATTTTTTAGAGATAAACAAGCAGCTCCATCGAGACTTGGCTAGTTTTTTACAGAATGTTTTTGGTGGGATTTCACTTCTTTTTGTAGAAACGCTATATTATAAGGTTACTATAAGGCCGACAGACAGACAGGTGAAAGTAAATAAAAGCTTTACACAATTTTAACCATTGACTGCAAATGTAACTTTGTAATCCTATACATTTATATAAGATTACAAAGTTATTTATGCAGATGAATTATCTCGAAAACGAGACCGAAATTGCATGTTTTTTTAGTTTTCCTATGGCTTATACAATAAATTCTAAGTATGTACCAAATTTCAGCTCTCTGAGTTTATGGGAAGTACTAGTTCTATTTTGATGATCATGAGTGAGTGAGTGAGTGAGTGAGTGTCGAAAATGCGAAACTTTGCTTTCGCTTAACTTCGGAACTTAATGACCTACAGACTTGAAATTTTGGATTTTAAGTATGTAATTATAGCTTACTGGACGACGAAAATTTCTGTGTTCTGGTCTTATCCAGAGGTTCTCAAATAGGGGCCTGAAAATGCGGCGAAATGATTCCTGTAAAGGATGGTACGGCAGTGCTTGCTTCGCGCTCGACTTGGCGGGGGCACTACCGTGCCCCCAGATAACAAATAACACCATATGAAATCAGGTAGAAATATGATATACTAGCTGCGACCCGCGGTGTTACCCGCGGCACAGTTGTTGCCGATAAAACTTGTTTATAATAATTGCTCTAATTTTAACTAACTTTTAAAAACTAAATCCACTTTATGTAAGCTTACATTTTGTGAAATTCGGTTTCTTATTCGGTTCGGTTTTTGGTGAAGTTTGGATTTGACAAATTTATCCCACCAAAAACATTCTGTAAAAAACTAGCCAAGTCTCGATGGAGCTGCTTGTTTATCTCTAAAAAGTAATGAAATCTAGACAAAGTCGTGCCAAGTATAAGGTTCCTTACTGCGATTTCTTTATTATTATAGTTAATGTTGTGTGACTTGGCCGTTGAAGGGTACACAAGGGTACAAAACCAGATGCTCCATGACACTTGGATCGCCTAAATATAAGTATATTATTGAAATACGCAGCTTTATCAAGCCTACAATTGACTGGTTATCCAATCAACGTTTTCCAAGTGGAAATTTTCTATCGTGAATGGGTAGCGGACAGATTGGTGCAATAGTGTCATGGACCATGGAGCACCTGGTATAATACCCTTGTGTACCCTTCAACGGCCAAGTCACACAACATTAACTATAATAATAAAGAAATCGCAGTAAGGAACCTTATACTTGGCACGACTTTGTCTAGATTTCATTACTTTTTAGAGATAAACAAGCAGCTCCATCGAGACTTGGCTAGTTTTTTACAGAATGTTTTTGGTGGGATTTCACTTATTTTTGTAGAAACGCTATATTATAAGGTTATCAGAAATACAAACCGTAAGCGCGTTTTAAAATACAGTCAGCGCCATCTAGATACGTGTGCGTTCACTCTTAGTCCAATGCATCATAATATTATACCGGGAAGTGGGCCTAATTAAACTTGCAAGATTTAATTACAGACAGACAGACCGACAGGTGAAAGTAAATAAAAGCTTGTAGTAAAGGCGGTATGTCGATCTCTTCTAATAGTTTGGTTGGGCTCTTATTTTAGTTGGCCACGCTAGATATCGCCTGATCATAACTGACGATTTACGACACATATACACATTCACATATACATATACTATGCCTTAAATATATTTTGAATTAATAAGTTGGATATTACACAATTTTAACCATTGACTGCAAATGTAACTTTGTAATCCTATACATTTATATGAGATTACAAAGTTATTTATGCAGATGAATTATCTCGAAAACGAGACCGAAATTGCAAGTTTTTTTAGTTTTCCTATGGCTTATACAATACATTCTAAGTATGTACCAAATTTCAGCTCTCTGAGTTTATGGGAAGTACTAGTTCTATTTTGATGATCATGAGTGAGTGAGTGTCGAAAATGCGAAACTTTGCTTTCGCTTAACTTCGGAACTTAATGACCTATAGACTTGAAATTTTGGATTTTAAGTATGTAATTATAGCTTACTGGATGACGAAAATTTCTGTGTTCTGGTCTTATCCAGAGGTTCTCAAATAGGGGCCTGAAAATGCGACGAAATGGTTCCTGTAAAGATGGTACGGCAGTGCTTGCTTCGCGCTCGACTTGGCGGGGGCACTACCGTGCCCCCAGATTGCGCTTTTAATTATTTTTTTTCCGTACATAATTTGGTCGATATTTTTTAAAATGCATATAATTGAGAAGAAGACGAATCGAAAAAATCATAGATCATCAAAATCGGTCCAGGCGTTCTTGAGTTATGAGTATTGAAACTTTTACGAAGTACCTATACACCAGAAATGTTGGAGATGTTCGGCTCATTTCGTGAACTCGTGAATTTCGTGAACCAGGAGACCAGAAACATGTAGGAATGTTTCTGGTCTCCTGGTACTTCGTAAAAGTTTCAATACTCATAACTCAAGAACGCCTGGACCGATTTTGATGATCTACGGTTTCTTAGATTCGTCTCATTTTCGACTATATGCATGTTAAAAAATATCAAACCAAATAAGCAGAAAAAAAAAAATTGAAAATCGAAAGACATTTGTCAAATCCTAACTTCACCGAAAACCAAACCGAACCGAATCCGCATCCGAATTAAAAAATGTCAACCAAATTAACTACGCAAAAAAAAATTGGAAATCGAAATAAATATGTCAAATCCTAACTTCATCGAAAACCGAACCGAATAAGAAACCGAATTTCACATAATGACCCGAACATCTCCTACATGTTCCTGGTGTCCTGGTACTTTGTAAAAGTTTCAATACTCATAACTCAAGAACGCCTGGACCGATTTTGATGATCTATGGTTTCTTAGATTTGTCTTCTTCTCGACTATAGACCTCCTTAAAGTTTCTGGTATCCTGGTACCTTGAGGTAATAGGAGCCACCATTGAGACGCCAAAAATAAAGTTGTTTTTTTCATTTGACATTAATTCTTTCAGATATTGTTTTATTTATCAGGATAAAAAGTAGCCTATGTGTAATTCCAGAGTCCAAGCTATCTTCATACCAAATTTCAAGTCAATCGGTGCATCCGTTTAAGCGTGAAGAAGTAACAAACATACACACACACACACACTCACACACTCACACACATACACACAAACTTTCGCTTTTATAATATTAGTATGATTATATGTAGTAGAAAATAGAATGGTAGACAGAAGACATTAAATTAAATCTTTAAAAATATTGTTTTAATGTGTAAATTTTGTATTTGTTTATTGGATGTGTAAATTGTTTATTGAAAATTTAAGTATAGTGTTCAGCAAAGTGTTGTCTAATCTCAACAAAGCATATTATTTATTGTATCTTTAAGATTTGCGATTTTATATTTCAAAAGAACTTTGCAGCGGGTAACACCGCGGGGCGCAGCTAGTATATAGATATTTTCATAAACACAAAATGTACCTTGCGTCTATATCAGGTGGATAGGGAGTGTCGGGGAGTAAAATACATTTTGAATTTTCGAAATATTTATTATTTAATACTTATCGTTATTACGAAAATGGAAGTCGGTAAAATTTGTGAATTTCGTTAGGTACGTACGATAATACCTATCGCATACAAGTTTTACAAAGAGTCGCACTCGTTTTTTCAGCACACACCTAGCTGTCTGACAGACTGAATGTTGAACTGAACAAGTCAGGCTCAGAACACACCGGTCCTCGATATTACAGGTATAATTATAATTATTCATTCTATATCCAGTCGTGTGTTCGAACATGTTCATAGCATTCTCTCATGGTATCATTATATTAATATATCGACGGTTGAAACTTTCACGTTATATCTCTTCGAAGATAGCTCACTTACATTTACTATTTACAATATTGACGTACTTTAGTACTCATTTTATTTACATTCCATCACATGGACGCCATTTTGACGACATTTTAATCTGTTTTAATAATAAATAAACGTCGTAGAGGTATATATCGAATCAGAGTCACGATTCCCTCTCGCGCATCGCTCCCCGGATTGTGACCGTCCACGAGCGGTCACGTCGGTGTGAGTACCCGCGGCTTGTGAACTTTATAAATCACTCGACACGTTCAACAGGCACAGGCGCCTCCGCGGCGCGTCTCTCACACCGCACGTCACTGTTCACACGTACGACAGCGGGGGACACGTGGTGTCGCGTTGTCACATCACATTGTGACGTCACGAGTGAGAGGGCGGCGCGCGTCACTGCAGCGCGGCGAGCAGCGCCGGCACCAGCAGCGCGGGCAGCAGGCGCGCGCGCGCTCCGCCGTCATTGCGGCTCAACGTCGCCGCCATCTTGTCACCTGCATACACACACACGCGCGCGGTCACACGGACACGCACACACCGGGATCGAGGCGACGCTCGCGCGGCGGATACGTACTGCCCTCGGAGACGTAGACGTAGATGTGCGCCGGCTCGGTGTTGGCGGCGCGGCACGAGTAGTTGCCGGAGTGGCGCGGCGCGGCGGCGCGGATGGCCAGCGCCGACTGCGTCTTGGGCCCCGGCTCCGTCTGCACCGACACGCCGCGCGCCGCGTCGTAGTTGATCATGCGCGAGTTGTGGTACCAGAACACGTACTGCGGCGGCACCGGACTCTGCGAGCACACACACGCGGTCACGGGGAGCGAGCACGCGCCACCGTGGGCGGCCGAGGCTCACCTTCTCTATGATGCAGACGAGGTTGATGGTGGAGCCGGCGTCCACGTGGTGCTCGTCCGCGCCGAGGATGAACGCCTCCGGCACCGCGATGTGCAGGTGCACCAGCCGCGACAGCGTGCCCGACCCCGTCGACACCTGCACAGCGCGCGCGTTAACTCCCGAGCGACGGTCGCACGTCGCGCCGTCCGTCGGGTATCACCTGACACTCGTAGGTGCCGTTGTCCCTCTTCTGCACGTACTTGATCTGCAGGATCCAGTCGTCGGAGCCCTCGCTGTGCAGCACCTGCGGGCGGGGAGGGCGTGAGAGAGAGAGGGTCGGGCGCGTGCGAGGGAGCCGGCGGCGGCGGCGAGGCACTCACCTGGAAGCGCTCGTCGTTGGTGTACATGAGCAGGCCGGAGGAGAGGATGTGCCAGTCGCGGCGGCGCACCCAGGACACGCCGCGCTCGCCCAGATGGCGCACGGGGCAGTGCAGGTAGGCGAGCGCGCCCAGCTGCGCGAGCACGTCCTCCGCCGTGTTGTTGAGCGAGGGCTCACGGTGCAGCGCCTCCAGCGAGCCGTACCACAGGTCGCGCCACGCCGCCTCCTCCACGTCGCCGGGCAGCAGCGCCGCCTCCGAGCTGGCGGGCGCGGGGGGCGCGCCGCCGCCACCGCTCCACCGCGCCGCCAGCACCAGCGCCGCCAGCGCCGCCCACATGCCGCCGCAGCCGCCGCTAGCGCATGCTCGCGCCCGCCGCGCCCTGCTCCACGCTGCCAGCGAGAGGACTCAGTTGGAGCCGCGTCATGGGTCGCTGAAAATGTGACATTCGTCAACCGGGGTTATTATTACCTCTGTGGAACGTTTGAAATAACACTCGAGAGGTCGTCGACGGTGACTCCGCTACGCTGTGATGAATAAATGCGGTGTTAACGTACTGAAGTGATCGTACAGTCTCGGTATAAAATGTAAATGTGTGTTCACGAGTACAGTCTGGTGAGTACCGCTGCTGTATCGGAGACGCGCACGAGCACGAGTCGTGTCGTGTCCGTCTCGTGCCTCGTATTACATGAGCACGTCCGGAAGCGAGCAGTAGTAAAGGGTTGTTCTTCTCGTCTGACTACTGGACTGGATAAGGCTTATTACACCTGGCTGAATTTAGTCACTAAATTTAGAATCTAAATTCAGATGCTTCTGATCACACTGTCCTGAATTAGTCACTTAATCATTTAACTGCTCAAACGCGACAGAGACGGACGTATTGTGCACGTTGTACGAATATGGCTCCAGTATTGTCCAGACACCAAAAAATAAGTCTTTTTTTATGTGGAGAAGTAAGAGGACGAGCAAGACGCTCTCCTGATGTTAAGAGATAACGCTGCCCATTATCAGTACAGTGCTACTCAGAATTTCACAATTACGTGCAATTCTAGGTGCACTTTACCAACGCTTCTTACTCAAGAGTCATAAGATGTTAAGACTCTTTAGCCCAGTAATTTCACTAGCTACAGTGCCCTTCTACCGAAGCACAGTAATGTTTGCACATTACTGCTCAGGCGGTAGAATAACTGGCACTGTCTTTGCCTATAACCCTCGACATTGGCACACATAAAGTATCAAAAAAAAGAGAAGAACATGGGTGAAAGAAATTTTATTGCTGCGCGGAACGTTAGCAAATATGAACATTATGAGTGCTTTGGAACCTGCAGACCTAAGGAATTATTATCTATGTTTAGATTCAAAATCGTTCGACATATTATTAAATTTAGTAGAGCACCATATAGTCAAAAGCGGGATACTGTCCTACGTGACAGTATAAGTGCAAAAGAAAGATTGATCGTAACACTGAGATTTCTAGCAACAGGAAACTCATATCAAGATTTAAAATACAGTTCTCTAATATGACAACCCCTGCTCACGAAAATTATCCCCGAAACATGTTGTGCTAATTATAACTCTCCCTGGCACATAAAAAAATATTAAAAAAAAAATCTATGCAAAAAAAAATAGATATAAAAATTATGTTAAGTAAAAGTAAGTAAAATAAAACATTTTTATTGTAAAAGTTTTATTTATTAACAATTCCTATTTTTAATGAAATTTTATCTGTGGCTGGGATTTATTTAGGAACTAAATGCGATTACACCTTCCTAAATCAGTTTCTAATTAGGTTTTTAAATGATTTAGTCAGTTAGAAACGATACTTGCTTCTAAATTTAGGATCCTAACTTGCTAAATGTGATTACACTTTACTTAATTCAGTGGCGACTAAATTTAGGCTTCTAAATTTAGGATCCTAACTTGCTAAATGTGATTTAGACACGCGGCAGCGAGTCAAGCCAAGTTCAAGCAAAGGAACTGGCGACCGCGCCGTGTGTTATATTACACGAACCATCCAAAGCGCGTTTTGACGACTTTTTACACCCTCGTTATACAAAAACTATTACACATAGACAAGTCAAATTTGGCACATATACTTAAATATACGAACTATATCTCTGTTCCAAATTCCAATAACACAGCTCAAACGGTTATTTAGATATAAACATCCAGTAATCGGTGAAGTTAATACATACTGAGGGATAGATCAAAAGTAATATCCCAGTTCCAGATGACCTAGAAAGCTGAAATTTGGCATCCCGATAGGCATAGTCATAGTAACAAAGGAAAAAATCAGAAACTAGTAAATTTTAATGATTTAATAATATTTTTAAATTTAATAAAAATTGTTAATTTTAAAGTATGGTTATTAACTTGCAAATTAAATATGATCCACCTTCCGGTTTCCGATTAAGCTGAAATTTGGCATGCATGTATAAATTGGATGACAATGCAATATTATTGTAACATGGAGGTGATCTGACGATGGAGCTGGAAGGTGGCCATAGGGACTCCGTAATTATATGACGCAACCCCATCGAGTTTGGGCTTATTTGATTTGTCTTGACGAGTACTTTGATACTATATAGTAATCAGGGTCTGATGATGGAGCTGGAAGGTGGCCATAGGAACTCCATAATTAAGCGACGCAACCCCATCGAGTTTGAGCTCGTTTGATTCGTCTTGACGAGTACCTTTGTGCTAGATAGTAATAATAAATACTTGTTAAAAAAAATTTCATGTTACCTACTATAAGTACAAACTACCTCTATGATTGATAATAATGGTATGGTAATTTTAAGTATATACTTTTGTTATATTGTTTATGAGTCACGATAAGGAGTAAATACCTAATACCTATTCTATTCCACCGTCCCATGGCCGGTGCACCGGAAATAATTAAAATCAAATAAATATAAATTAAGTTCTAGTAAGCCCAAAGGGCTTGATAATTAATCTATATGATAGGGCTTACTATGACTATTTCATTTCTGATATGCGTCTGGTATTGGCTCAGTTATTTATTACATGTGGATTTTAAGAGCTTCACGTGAGAATAATATTATAACGAATGGAGTAGGTATTATACCACCTTTATTTTATTTAACCTTACTCTTATCAGTTTTAGTATACTTACATACAATTAAATGATAGGTATTTCGGACCACGCCAGCGCATTAGGTATACATCATTAAATTATGGATAAGTACCTACCTACTATTAAATTCTGTACAAAAAGTAATGATATCCTATCAAAAACATAAATGTGAAATTAGAGCCAAGTTCAATATTACGATATATGTATTATGTAGGTACCTATGCGTTAGTTGTTTGTTGACTTCAAAGACAAAAGAAGGGAGATCTAAATTGGTGCCAAGTTCAATGGTTAGTCCTGAAATATATTTATAACATAAAATATTCTATTACAACTTAAAATATTATTTCTTCTTATAACTTAAGATAAATATATTATAGCTTGAGATCTGACTTGGCTTGTTCTCATATTGTATTATGCGAAATATTATAATTAACTTGCCTTCTAAAACTGTCTATAAAACTAGCCGCCGTGGAACATAGGGCTCTTTCGTGACTGTTTTTGTATGCAGGTATCTACTTAATAATATGTCGTATATGAGAACAAGCCAAATTAGATCTCAGGCAATAACATATTTATCTTAAGTTATAAGAAGAAATAATATTTTAAGTTGTAATAGAATATTTTATGTTATAAATATATTTCAGGACTAACCATTGAACTTGGCACCAATTTAGATCTCCCTTCTTTTGTCTTTGAAGTCAACAAACAACTAACGCATAGGTACCTACATAATACATATATCGTAATATTGAACTTGGCTCTAATTTCACATTTATGTTTTTGATAGGATTACACTTTACTTAATTCAGTGGCGACTAAATTTAGGCTTCTAAATTTAGGATCCTAACTTGCTAAATGTGATTACACTTTACTTAATTCAGTGGCGACTAAATTTAGGCTTCTAAATGTAGGATCCTAACTTGCTAAATGTGATTACACTTTACTTAATTCAGTGGCGACTGAATTTAGGCTTCTAAATTTAGCCAAGTGTAATAAGCCTTTTAACCGGTCGTTGTGAGTGTTGTGAAAGAGCTCAAAGGCTTATTACACCTGGCTAAATTTAGAAGTCTAAATTCAGTCGCCACTGAATTAAGTCAAGTGTAATCACATTTAGCATCCTAAATTTAGAAGAAAGTATCGTTCATCCTAATTTAGATTCTGAATTTAGTGACTAAATTCAGGCAAGTGTAATAAGGCTTTAAGAGTGGGGGAAGTGATAAACGTATACAAGTAGATATATGATAGCTCATTTGTTAAAAATAACTATTTTGAATGACCTACTTACGTTAATGTATTAATTGACTTGAATTATTGGTCATAAGAAGCAATTGTTCAAGGGATAACAATTATTAGTAAATTAATTGTTGAAAATGATAATTAAAATAGTTTTGAGAATTTCGAAATATTGTAACCATTATATGGTGTTAATAAGATTGTAATTTATTACGAGTCCACCTCGCGAGTCTGCGAGTCTTTCTCAAGTTTGCAACCTATAAAAGTTGTTAACACTCAAGTTAAGTTCGAGTCGAGGTTTATCGGCGAGAAATATTATTGAATGTGATTGTAAAATAGTTTTAAGAATTAAGAAATAATGAATTATTTAAATAATATTGTGTAAAATACTAAATTGACTACGGGTTGAGTGCAGTCTTCCTCAAGGTCGCAATGTGAAGGTTGTTTACAATAACCGAGCCAATGTTAGGGGGTAAGCCCTCGCATAATTTGTTACTTTTCAGGTGGCATCGGTAGCGTGAAGAGCTCTAATAAAAGTGTAACTGCATCTCAACTCTCAGCTTTATGGCGGACAGAAGTGTCAGACACCTCTTTACAAATTCACCAACAACAGAGAATCATTCTCTAACATAATGTATGCATTCTGAATGTTCCTATCAGTGGAATCGTTTACCCGTTTATAATACTCATTCAAACTCAAACTCAAAATTCATTTATTCAAATAGGCTACAATGGAGCACTTTTGCAAGTTAATTTTACATTTTATTTTAATATTCTACCGCTCATTCGCAAGGCACCTCTATGAGAAGAATGAGCAAGAAACTCATAGGAATTGCTTTTTTAAATCTGGGGGCACGGTAGTGCCCCCGCCAAGTCGAGCGCGAAGCAAGCACTGCCGTACCATCTTTACAGGAACCATTTCGTCGCATTTTCAAGCCCCTATTTGAGAACCTCTGGATAAGACCAGAACACAGAAATTTTCGTCATCCAGTAAGCTATAATTACATACTTAAAATCCAAAATTTCAAGTCTGTAGGTCATTAAGTTCCGAAGTTAAGCGAAAGCAAAGTTTCGCATTTTCGACACTCACTCACTCATGATCATCAAAATAGAACTAGTACTTCCCATAAACTCAGAGAGCTGAAATTTGGTACATACTTAGAATTTATTGTATAAGCCAAAGGAAAACTAAAAAAACATGCAATTTCGGTCTCGTTTTCGAGATAATTTATCTGCATAAATAACTTTGTAATCTCATATAAATGTATAGGATTACAAAGTTACATTTGCAGTCAATGGTTAAAATTGTGTAATATCCAACTTATTAATTCAAAATATATTTAAGGCATAGTATATGTATATATGTGTGTGTGTGTATATGTGTCGTAAATCGTCAGTTATGATCAGGCGATATCTAGCGTGGCCAACTAAAATAAGAGCCCAACCAAACTATTAGAAGAGATCGACATACCGCCTTTACTACAAGCTTTTATTTACTTTCACCTGTCGGTCTGTCTGTCTGTAATTAAATCTTGCAAGTTTAATTAGGCCCACTTCCCGGTATAATATTATGATGCATTGGACTAAGAGTGAACGCACACGTATCTAGATGGCGCTGACTGTATTTTAAAACGCGCTTACGGTTTGTATTTCTGATAACCTTATAATATAGCGTTTCTACAAAAATAAGTGAAATCCCACCAAAAACATTCTGTAAAAAACTAGCCAAGTCTCGATGGAGCTGCTTGTTTATCTCTAAAAAGTAATGAAATCTAGACAAAGTCGTGCCAAGTATAAGGTTCCTTACTGCGATTTCTTTATTATTATAGTTAATGTTGTGTGACTTGGCCGTTGAAGGGTACACAAGGGTATTATACCAGGTGCTCCATGACACTATTGCACCAATCTGTCCGCTACCCATTCACGATAGAAAATTTCCACTTGGAAAACGTTGATTGGATAACCAGTCAATTGTAAGCTTGATAAAGCTGCGTATTTCAATAATACTTATGTTTAGGCGATCCAAGTGTCATGAAGCATCTGGTTTTGTACCCTTGTGTACCCTTCAACGGCCAAGTCACACAACATTAACTATAATAATAAAGAAATCGCAGTAAGGAACCTTATACTTGGCACGACTTTGTCTAGATTTCATTACTTTTTAGAGATAAACAAGCAGCTCCATCGAGACTTGGCTAGTTTTTTACAGAATGTTTTTGGTGGGATATGTGTTTACAATTATTATCTTGGTTACATAATTTATTTACAGGTGGTTGCAGAGGTTTCCAGGTATCTTTGTCTTCTATGTGTTGGGTAATTTTATAATAGGCTTTCTTTTGTAATATGTATTTAACACGGTTTTTGAATTTACCTTCTGTGAGCCCCGTTATTTCCTCAGGGATTTTATTATAAAAACGTACACAATTCCCTAAAAATGATTTATGGCTCGTTTTGGACAATCTGATTCGAGGTACAGCTAACTTATTCTTATTTCTAGTATTAAAGCTATGAGTGTCACTATTTAACTTGAATTTATCTAAATTTTTTCTGACATACATAATATTTTCGTAAATGTACAAAGATGGTAGGGTCAGTATATTTATCTCTTTAAAGAGCTCCTTTAAAGAGTCTCTTGGGCGCATCTCATAGATGGCACGAATTGCACGCTTTTGCAGTATGAAAATAGTCTCAATATCTGCTGCTGACCCCCACAGTAAAATACCGTAAACTAATCTCGCTGTAGCTACATCTGATAGTTGCCTGATTTTATACACCGCATATGCTGCAGAACTGAATTTCCCTGACAATACATTAATATGATTACCCCATTGTAGCTTAGAATCTATATTCATGCCAAGGAACATTAACTTTGTAAGCTTTACTTAGAGCCTTAGATTGTTTGTTCTGAGGCTTAGTGCTGTTGATTTTCCAAATAAAATATAATAAAAAATAAATATTATGCAAGGTATGAAGAATAGGAAAGTTAACGAACCGGATGGAACAGATTTAAGTTTTCAAAGGTGACATATGGAATATTTAAATAAAATGTTAAAAAAAGAAGCGTTTCCTGAGAAAAATGAAGCTCATGTCACACACGATTTAAGTTTGGGGGTAGGTAAGTAATAGAGAGAAAATTGAGACTCGAGAGTGCGATTCCACAAAGCCTTAAAAATGAAAGCGTGGAACGGTGACCTGGTACAAGCAGGGAAGCAATGGACTTTCTTCCCATGATTGTCGCCTTTCGTTCATCGACCGAGCCAAGCGAGGTCTTGGAGTCGAGCGTTCGACCTGCGGTTCGACCAGTTTTAACAGTTGACCTCTGGTGCTTAAGTTTGATCGTCATTTACGTGAAAAAAAATAGCCATATAGGCTCCAGGGCGGCGGAGGTGAAAGTCTTTACGATAGGTCTAACGATAAATTCAAAACTGCGCTGAATTTTTTTTTTCGAATTTAAAGATATTTTGCATGAAACTTTGCAATCACGTACCATAAATCAAAATAATTTTCAAGTTCGAATATGGGCCAAATCGGTCGAAGGGTTTTGAAGTTATAGAGATTACTTGATTACAACGTTACTGTTAATCCAATGTTGATTGAACTTTTGCAAACTAGTAGTACAAACTAAAAGAACTCCCATGTTTAAAAACCAGCCAAGTACGAATCCGACTCGAGCACCGAGGGTTCCGTACAAACCCGCAGGTATACCAAATTTCAAAACATTAAAAAAAAAAACAATTCTAAACACAAGGGAGATCCTGTAGGTTTTGATTCCCTTCCATTGTAGTTGCGAGTTTGAAAATATGCGCCTAAAATTGCTGTTTATTTTGATTGCGTTGACATAGAGGTTCGATTTTGTAACAGCTTAAAGGAAAAGGAGACTTGAGTATTAGAAATTAATTTCAATTGAATACCTCTACGTGTTCATGAGGAAAAGGGTAGTAAAAATAAAACTATAAAAAAAATATATGATGGGATTAAAAATTTACGTTTTTCGCCATTTTTCTTTAATTTGTACTCTAAGACGTTGCTTTGTACCAAATATCAAGATTCTGAGTTTACGGGAAATACCCTGTAGATTTTATTACCTTGCGAATGTCGAAAATTTGCGGTATATTCCACTTTATCTTATGATTGTGTTGGCCTAGAAGTTTGATTTTTTCACAGTTCCAAGAAGCAGTAGATCTAATTATTTTCTATAAATTTTTGCTTATTACCTCCACGTGATGCTAAGAAAAAGGGTCTTGACATTCAGACAGACGGACGGACAACAAAGTGATTCTATAAGGGTTCCGTTTTTCCGGACTTTGGACGGAACCCTAAAAATGAGCTAAATTGGTCCAAGAGTTGTAGAGTTATAGTTACTAAATTACATTTTTAGGGTTCCGTACCTCAAAAGGAAAAAACGGAACCCTTATTGGATCACTTTGTTGTCCGTCCGTCCGTCTGTCTGTCAAGACCCTTTTTCTCAGGAACGCGTAAAGGTAACAAGCTGAAATTTATAGGAAATACTAAAGTCTATTGCCTCTTAGAGCTGTGAAAAATTCAAACTTCTAGGCAAATGCAATCAAAAGATATAGACGAATATATCGCAAATTTCAGCAAATTTTCGACATTCCCAAATAAATCAAAACCTACGGGGTACTTCTCGTAAACTCAGAAGCTTGAAATTTGGCACGAAGCGACACCTTAGAGTACAGATAAAGGAAAAATTGCGAAAACTATAAATTTTTATTTGCATCATATGAAAATAATATTTTGAATAATTTTATACCTACTACCCCTTTTCTCATGAACGCGTAAACGTATTAAATTGAAATTTATATCAAATACTCAAATCTACGAGTATAAAACCTTTAAACTATAATAAAATCAAACCTCTATGTTAACGCATTCAAAAGAAACAGCTATTTTAGCCGGAATTTTAAACTCGCAACTACTCTCAAAAAATCAAAACCTACAGGGTACTTGCTGTAAACGAAGAATCTTGAAATTTGGTAAAAAGCATTTTCTTAGAGCACAGATAAAGGAAAAATTGTGAAAACTGTAAATTTTTTGTTACGTCATATAATAAAATATTTTTCATAATTTCATACTTACTACCTCATTTCTCATGAACGCGTGCAGGTAAAATATAAACTGAAAGTCATATCAAATACTAAAGTTTATAATACCTTTAAACTGTAATAAAATCAAACCTCTATGTCAACGCATTCAAAAGAAACAGCAATTTTTCTCGCATTTTTAAACTCGCGACTACTCTCAAGGGAATCAAAACCTACAAGGTACCTACCTAAGTATCAACCTAAGTACCTACTTGCCGTTAACTCAGAATCTTGATATTTGGTACGCAGCAACGTCATAGATCATAGGCACAGGAAAAATTGCGAAAACTGTAAATTTTTAGTAACATCATATAAAAAATTTTTTTTAAATTTTTTTTAGATATACATCGATTCTGTCGGCGGAAGTAAATAATAATGCTTGCTATAGAATTTTCAAGTTCCCAAAATAACTGCTATGAAAATCCAAGAATTCGTCACTTTAACATTAATTGTCTTAAATGTAGACATGATTAGTACTTTTCATAATATAATAATTAATAGTCAAATGATTAGTAATATACCACCTACAACTTAATATAAATATTATAATCATTGGCTCACAGATTAGATCAAAGTAACAAACAAACTGTAACAATTTGCTCTAATATTAAATCAGTAAGTAGTCGTAAAGTCGCGGTATTTATTTGTGTTTCGGGTGACGGTGTTAGTTATAATAATAAGTGATACAAGTGAATTAAATTTAAAATTAAAAAAACCCCGACGCAATACGTAATTCACCATTTTTTTGATGGCGGCCATCTTGGATTTTAAATTTTATATAGTTGGCTATATTCTACTCGTTAAGCCCTTTCATTTTATACCCATATTGAGGGGGTCGAGGAAGAAAAAAGTAATCCTCCATTTTGTAGCGGCGGCTATCTTGGACCAATTTCCACCAAACATAGCTAAGAACACTCTCGACTAACTCGATTTTCAAACAAAAAAAACTAAATCAAAATCCGTTTATCCGTTTGGGAGCTACGATGCCACAGACAGACACACACACACACAGACAGACAAACAGACAGACACGTCAAACTTATAACACCCCGTCGTTTTTACGTCGGGAGTTAAAAATGTAATGGTTGTATTCTTCTCATTTGGCATAAATGCTATAAAAGCCATTCGAATTCTTCTAAAGCTCGAAGGCTATCCGGCTCGAAGGACCAAAATGTAGAGGACCCCGTTTGAGTCCTGCTACAATTCCGTTAGGCTACGTTATGTTACGTTATAGGAGGGAGTGACAGCTATGTAGGGAAGCAATCAAACCCAACGAGCGCAGTTGTAACACTAATTTATTAAAGTATTGCTATAATCTATGTTTTGCTGATAATGTAAAATATCCTAGTCTAGACAGAACTCGGTGTCCATTCAAGTGGGTCAGGCCAATATTGCTACCTTGTACGTAGCTCGTACAAATATATTTGTAATACATACATAAATATGTACATTTAATAAAGTAGGTGTCTGCTGAGACACGAGCTATTTACGCGGGCAAAGCTGGGAGCATAACCTAGTCTACATAGAACCAATAGTTATTGACTGTATAGAACTAATAGGTAGTTATCGATGACAGTGCGGATGGTAGTCACGCGGCGCGGGTGTAATCTGTGCACTCCTCATATGATGCCAATAGCGTGTTTAGTTAATTTATTAGTGTACAATCTAGTATTATGTCACGTTAACAGTGTAACTTAAGTAGTCGACGCGATATTTAGCTTTGGACCGATCTATATTTTACTAATACTAGTTGCGCCCAGCAGTTTTACCCGCTATATTTAAGTGTTATTCCAGGGTCTGAGCTCTCTCTACACCAAATTTCAGCTCAATCGGTCCACCCGTTTAGGCGTGAAACAGTAACAAACGTACATCCAGACATCGTGATACATCCTTACAAACTTTCACATTTATAATATTAGTAAGATAGTAAATACAAACTTTTGTATGTGCGTGCACGAGCTGCGGTCGTTACCTCTTCACATGTAATCCACTGTTGTTCGGTGTCAGTCAGATGCGACGCGCGAAACAACACATCAACTAAGTTATTTCAAAAGTGTCAGAATAGTGGTCACAGGGCGGTCGGTCCTACGCGTCCAGCGAGCGAGTTCACAGCGCGCACTCGGCAGCACAGGCAAGAGAGGCAGGGCATCACATGCGCGGCGGTGCAGAATCACGCGGGCATCAGTTCTCGGTCGTGTCGAGTAGAGCGGCGGCGCGGGTGCAGCGCGCGCCTCCTGCCCGCAGACTGGCCGGGCCGCGCCGCTCCCCGCGCGCACCGCCCCGCGCCCCGCGCCCGCACCCCGCACCCCGCACCCGCCTGTGACGTGCCGTACCGTGCCGTGCCGTGCTCGTGCTCGCGGCACGGCAACAAGTCTCAACTAGCTGCAGCCACACGCAACGTAGTACGACATGAAGTGACGGCAGCCGCCGCTGACTGTGTACTACGCTCACGACTTGCGATCATCTCGTAGCAGCGTCGTAGCGCACTTGTAACTCTCTCGTAGCAGCGTCGTAGTCCACTCATATCTCTCGTAGCACCGTCGTAGCCTAGGAAGCCTTTTAGTTTCGCTTAGCCGTCTGTCCGTCCGCGGCTCTGCGGAGAAACTATAAGTCCTAGAAAGCTGTAATTTTGCACAGATAAGGGCAATAGTAAGTAAGGGTAAGAGAACGGTACAAAAAATAATATAAAATTAATTAATTTAGGATACCTCCCAAACTTTTCTTTTCACAGTCTTACATGATGGGGTAAAAACAAGTTCTGCCTGATCCTATCACGTGGGGTATCATTGAATAGGTATTTTGAAATGAGGAACAAGTTTCTAAGATACTTTTTCGATTTAGCAATCCATGTGAAAGATATTCAAGTTTAAAACTTTTATTAAGTTATATTAAGTTCTCACCTCTCTAAAATCTAAACTATTGCTTTTAAAAACTAAAAAAATCTCAATTATAGTTTTAGCCTTGAACTTTCCAGGAAAACTATAGTAGTTACGATAGCTTTATAAGTTTTAAAGATATCGTTGATTAAAGTTAAGGGCGTTATAATATTCGAATTGCCAGTACCTACCTATCACGGAAGCCTATACCTATTGCGCGTAGCCTGAATACCAATTTATTTACAATAATATTATTTTTGATGATTATTACATTTTATTAATAAATACGGCCAAGTGCGAGTAGGACTCGCCCATGAAGGGTTCCGTCCATTTGAGTTGATTGGATGAAAGGAAAAATGCGGTTTTTGATTTATAACGTATTAAAAACTGATTATTAGATCTCGTTCAAAGCAATTTTTGGTGGAAGTTTGCATTCAATTTCAATTCATTTATTCAATAACAATATTACATTGTATGTAAATTAAAAAACAATAAATAGGCCAAGCGCGAGTCGGGCCACGCACAATGTAGGGTTCCGTAGTTCTAGTAGATTGAATACACTGCACAACAGCATTTTGGATGATTGGGTTATGATACATGATATTAGTCCAATTTTTTACGACGATTTCAAATTTGTGACTGAAATTTCTGTATCAGCTCTAGTTAAAAAGATATGACACATATTATGTTGTTTTCGTAATAAAACGCTATAAGTGTAGAGATGATCCTAATTAATTTAAGTTTAAGTTGAAAAACTCTTTATGTTATTTGATTTTCTTGCTGAAACTGAAGGCAGAGGGCTATTCTAAATACTCTAACAATATTCAGCCATCATATGTGCGTTCCAGAAGCCTTGATAGCGTTACTTCATCGAACAAAAGTTCGGGTGGAATTGCTTGCCCAATTCTTCACTTAGTACCCCAAGATTGTCATGAATATAGTCTAGGTGGTCGTGGAGAGAGTGTAACTTGATGGTTATGTCACATTCGAGCCTTTGAAAGTGACGCATTAGTTTTTGGACGTGTTGAGAAAAGTCCAAATAATTCTTACTTTACAATAAACTATCATACACCCGTAGTATACCGTTTATGTAATATATGCATACCCAATGTCCTACAGTCCCAACATCTCCACCATATATTATTTGAAGATGTGATGAGTCTTGAGGTATAGGCTCTATCAAATGAGGATACATAAATAAAGACACTTCCCTTGGACGAAATGTAGAATTTTGTGCCAATATATTGTGAAAGGCACGCACGACGTTGTCCTCAATGTAGGCATCATTATTTAAAACGTAAGAATACATTATTATAAATTAAATATACTCACGTATTTATTATTAGGTATATACACTTACAATTATTAATTATTTAAAATCAAATATTTTACATACAATATCTACAGAAATACTACTTATCTATAATTGTTATATTATTAATTATAAAGCAATATTTATTATGTAATTAAACCTTTAAATTCTTAATAATGAGACAATAATATTAATTATTATCAATGAAACCACGGATATTAGACGAATAATTTTTATGAATCCTCTATTATAATCAATATCATATATCTTATACGTATCTAAATCAATTTTTTATATCACAACGAACAAGAACGAAACCTATACAAAGAACCTCAATCGCATACGAATATTCGATAAGCTAATAGGACAGGTTGAATAAATAGTCCCATACAACCATGAACAATTCGCTTGCGCGATCTAATTTTACTACTAGCGCCATCTAGTTATGCATTAATAAACTATAGGCTAGGTTAGCTTTAGGTATTCTTATTTATTGAGTTGGAACAACAGGGTTGTTGACAAATTGTTTAGTCCATATTGTAGATTATTAAAAATTGTTAGACACGTATTTTTTTTTTTTGTAAATTTGATAAAAAACAATGGCTTAGTCGTGACGTCAATATACTAGATTTTGTGCATTTTGTACCGGATGCAAAAACTTATAATCGTCGTTACTCAGCCACTTTTTATTTTATTCACAAACAAAAAAATACGTGTCTAATATTTTTTTATTATTTAAAACATGGACTAATTATATTTTGAATTTGCTGACCTTGCCAACATCTCTTTTTTTCAGCGCTGATTTTACCGAAACTAATAATTTTATCTTAACCGCTATAGTTTTCCTGGAAAGTTCATGGTTGAAAGCATACCTCTGATTTTTTTCAGAATTTTAAAACTAGTAGTTCAGATTTTAGAGGGCCCCCCCCTCTAAAATCTGAACTACTCGCTCAATTTTTTTTTTTAAAGTTGAAGGTTGTGTAAGTTGTTGGTTTTTTGTTGTTGATCTTTCAAACAAAACATGACATCGAAAAAGTTTCTTAGCAAACCGTCCTTCATTTTAAAATACCTATTCAACGATACCCCACACGATGGTATCAGCCAGAAAAAAAAAATCATCCCCATCTTACGTGTACGGGAGGTAGCCTAAATTAATTAATTAAAAATTATTTTTTGTCACCGTTCTCTTACCCTTATTATTACTTACCTGTATACAAAATTACACTTTTCTAGGACTTATAGTTTCTCCGCAATGCCGCGGACAGACAGACGGACGGACGGACGGACAAAGCGAAACTATAAGGGTTCCTTGTTGACTACGGAACCCTAAAAATGGTAATGAACATCATATATATTTTTTATATTTATCATTCCCTTATTTTAGAAGTTATAGGGGGAGGGGAACACACATTTTTCCACTTTGGATGCGTCTCTCGCGCAAACTATTCAGTTTAGAAAAAATATAAATTAGAAACTTCAATATCATTTTTGAAGTCCTATTCATAGATACCTCAGACGTATTATGTGTTTGATGAAAAAAAAAATTGATTTTCAGTTCTAAGTATGGGCAGCCCCTAAAATTTATTGTTTTATTTCTATTTTTAAGTGAAAATCTTAATGCGGTTCACCGAATACATCTACGAGTACTTACCAAGTTTCAACAGTATTGTTCTTATAGTTTCGGAAAAAAGTGGCTGTGACATGCGGACGGACGGACGGACGAACGGACAGACATGACGAATCCATGAAGGTTCCGTTTTTTGCCATTTGGCTACGGAACCTAAAAACGGATATTATTACAATGATGTCCGATGGAGTGTGTTGGAGTGTAGTCGATAGAGATACAAGGAGTTAGTGGCTCGTTAGTGCAGGCGGCAGGGACACAGGGAGACAGGGAGGGTGGAGTGGAGCGTTATCAGTCCAGTTTCCAACCGACCGCAAGCGCGGGAGCCGCCGGACCAGCGCCCGCTTGTTGCGGCCCGGAGCGAGCCACGCAGCGCTGCAGCGCTACATCACGCCCGCTCGCTCGATCAGCTGGATTGCTGCTTCATAATTCACTTCACTCACACCATTCGGACTTATATTCAATCACACTAGGTGTAACTCGGATTATAATAACACAGATCGGCTGTGATGCGGTCGTTGTATCAGAACTTACCGTCGTCATTGCGCACAGGAAGCGCATGTTATACTAAATCTGACGAGTGAACATACGTTTGGAGTTTAGACAATGGTTTGGATAAACAACTGGCGCGTCAGAGAGCAAAGCGGGGCCGTTCCCCTCGCTACTTATGGCGCGACCCCGCTCAGGCCGCCTGCACCTCATCCGAGCAGAGCCTCCGCAGTAACATAAACATCGTCCGATACGGCCAGGAGCCTGAGGACTCCAGATACAGCCTTTATTTTTGTAGGCACAAAGAGGCAAGCGTATCACAATAGAGTCGACAAGTGCCCTCTGTAGACGAGCCCTGATGCTCGGCGCCGATACTGCCTGTTATCGCACTGCCTGCTCCTGCTACACCACTATAGATACACGTGCTATGTCGTGGCCACTGTAAATACTGTCAACCTTATAATGTTCGCAGGCTAGGTAGTGCATGAGACAGTGGCGGGTACACTGGGAGCACATCTGTTGCGGGCGCTCACTCGTGTTGCCAGGATCAATCGCCAGATCTCTTCATTCGTGTGTTAGTAACCAGTTAATTGTCACTTCATATCCTGACTCTACAATCAACAATATTGCGTTTGATACAAATAACCCTCGGAAGTTAATTCATTTCAAACAGATCATTTTCTACATTTTCGATCGACTTCAATAAATATAATACAGTCTGAAGTATTGTTTTTATTTGCTACCTCGTTGCTCTACACCGTTTATGCACTGATTTTATTCTCAAACTCAAAATTCATTTATTCAAATAGGCTACATTGGAGCACTTTTGCAAGTCAATTTTACATTTTTCTATTTTTACACTCTACTGCTCGTTTTCAAGGCACCTCTATGAGAAGAACGAGCAAGAAACTCATGAGGATTGCATTTTTTAAATATGTGTTTACAATGTTTATATTGGTTACATAATTTATTGTGCGTTTGAGGGGCACCAGCTGGTTTATTATGCAGAGGTTTCCAGGCATCTTTGTCGTCAATGTATTGGCTTATTTTATAATAGGCTTTCTTTTGTAATATGGCTTTAACATAGCTTGTGAATTGACCTTCTGTGAGTCCCGTTATTTCCTCAGGGATTTTATTATAGAAACGTACACTATTCCCTAGGAATGATTTCTGGTTTGTTTTGGTCAATCTAAATCTAGGTACAACTATCTTATTCTTATTTCTTGTGTTAAAGCTGTGTTTGTCACCATTTAGTTTAACCACCATTTATTTTATTATAGTATACACCAGTCAATCTAAATTGCATAATAATAATATTATGGTACAGTAAAGTGACAGTGCTAAAGACAATAATAGTTAGGTATATAGTAGTAGTAATGTGTATATATTGAGAGGCTGGTGGTTTAATGTGTTTCGCTTAATGAAGTAAATAGATGTCAATTAGCAGACGGAGAGTTGCAGCGGGTGTTGAACCCCTTGCGTGCGACGCGTCGCATGCGACTAGTCGCAGCGCGCGTCGCAGTCGAGCGGCTCCGAACGTTACGAGTCTGCGTCCGCGAGTACCTATCTAGCTCTAGCTATACGAGTAGGTACAGTGAAAGGACTGATGCGACGATGAAATATATATCCTATCAAAAACATAAATGTGAAATTAGAGCCAAGTTCAATATTACGATATATGTATTATGTAGGTACCTATGCGTTAGTTGTTTGTTGACTTCAAAGACAAAAGAAGGGAGATCTAAATTGGTGCCAAGTTCAATGGTTAGTCCTGAAATATATTTATAACATAAAATATTCTATTACAACTTAAAATATTATTTCTTCTTATAACTTAAGATAAATATATTATAGCTTGAGATCTGACTTGGCTTGTTCTCATATTGTATTATGCGAAATATTATAATTAACTTGCCTTCTAAAACTGTCTATAAAACTAGCCGCCGTGGAACATAGGGCTCTTTCGTGACTGTTTTTGTATGCAGGTATCTACTTAATAATATGTCGTATATGAGAACAAGCCAAATTAGATCTCAGGCAATAACATATTTATCTTAAGTTATAAGAAGAAATAATATTTTAAGTTGTAATAGAATATTTTATGTTATAAATATATTTCAGGACTAACCATTGAACTTGGCACCAATTTAGATCTCCCTTCTTTTGTCTTTGAAGTCAACAAACAACTAACGCATAGGTACCTACATAATACATATATCGTAATATTGAACTTGGCTCTAATTTCACATTTATGTTTTTGATAGGATCCTATATATCCTGTAAGTTCAACATAACTCCCATCACGAGATTACGTTTGCCGCGCCATTATGTTAGTTAATTTGTTGAGCAGTTTGCGTACAAAGCTACATGTTTTAGTGGTATAATGTCCATTAGGGTAAAAGCTGTACAAGTAATAATAACACATGTAAAGTGCACGCGCCATGAATGCAGCAACATTGTTCGTGCGCGGCGTGAACCTCGGCTCGTTGTCTAAGTTAAATGTGAGAGCTTTTGTAATAAAAAGTAACATTAAAATATTGTAATGAGCGCGGTGGTGTAAAGGCCCCGCCACAACTGCCCTGTGGCCCCGGAGTCGGTCGCTGTATAATAAATCCTATCAAAAACATAAATGTGAAATTAGAGCCAAGTTCAATATTACGATATATGTATTATGTAGGTACCTATGCGTTAGTTGTTTGTTGACTTCAAAGACAAAAGAAGGGAGATCTAAATTGGTGCCAAGTTCAATGGTTAGTCCTGAAATATATTTATAACATAAAATATTCTATTACAACTTAAAATATTATTTCTTCTTATAACTTAAGATAAATATGTTATTGCCTGAGATCTAATTTGGCTTGTTCTCATATACGACATATTATTAAGTAGATACCTGCATACAAAAACAGTCACGAAAGAGCCCTATGTTCCACGGCGGCTAGTTTTATAGACAGTTTTAGAAGGCAAGTTAATTATAATATTTCGCATAATACAATATGAGAACAAGCCAAGTCAGATCTCAAGCTATAATATATTTATCTTAAGTTATAAGAAGAAATAATATTTTAAGTTGTAATAGAATATTTTATGTTATAAATATATTTCAGGACTAACCATTGAACTTGGCACCAATTTAGATCTCCCTTCTTTTGTCTTTGAAGTCAACAAACAACTAACGCATAGGTACCTACATAATACATATATCGTAATATTGAACTTGGCTCTAATTTCACATTTATGTTTTTGATAGGATATCATTACTTTTTGTACAGAATTTAATAGTAGGTAGGTACTTATCCATAATTTAATGATGTATACCTAATGCGCTGGCGTGGTCCGAAATACCTATCATTTAATTGTATGTAAGTATACTAAAACTGATAAGAGTAAGGTTAAATAAAATAAAGGTGGTATAATACCTACTCCATTCGTTATAATATTATTCTCACGTGAAGCTCTTAAAATCCACATGTAATAAATAACTGAGCCAATACCAGACGCATATCAGAAATGAAATAGTCATAGTAAGCCCTATCATATAGATTAATTATCAAGCCCTTTGGGCTTACTAGAACTTAATTTATATTTATTTGATTTTAATTATTTCCGGTGCACCGGCCATGGGACGGTGGAATAGAATAGGTATTAGGTATTTACTCCTTATCGTGACTCATAAACAATATAACAAAAGTATATACTTAAAATTACCATACCATTATTATCAATCATAGAGGTAGTTTGTACTTATAGTAGGTAACATGAAATTTTTTTTAACAAGTATTTATTATTACTATCTAGCACAAAGGTACTCGTCAAGACGAATCAAACGAGCTCAAACTCGATGGGGTTGCGTCGCTTAATTATGGAGTTTCTATGGCCACCTTCCAGCTCCATCATCAGACCCTGATTACTATATAGTATCAAAGTACTCGTCAAGACAAATCAAATAAGCCCAAACTCGATGGGGTTGCGTCATATAATTACGGAGTCCCTATGGCCACCTTCCAGCTCCATCGTCAGATCACCTCCATGTTACAATAATATTGCATTGTCATCCAATTTATACATGCATGCCAAATTTCAGCTTAATCGGAAACCGGAAGGTGGATCATATTTAATTTGCAAGTTAATAACCATACTTTAAAATTAACAATTTTTATTAAATTTAAAAATATTATTAAATCATTAAAATTTACTAGTTTCTGATTTTTTCCTTTGTTACTATGACTATGCCTATCGGGATGCCAAATTTCAGCTTTCTAGGTCATCTGGAACTGGGATATTACTTTTGATCTATCCCTCAGTATGTATTAACTTCACCGATTACTGGATGTTTATATCTAAATAACCGTTTGAGCTGTGTTATTGGAATTTGGAACAGAGATATAGTTCGTATATTTAAGTATATGTGCCAAATTTGACTTGTCTATGTGTAATAGTTTTTGTATAACGAGGGTGTAAAAAGTCGTCAAAACGCGCTTTGGATGGTTCGTGTAATATAACACACGGCGCGGTCGCCAGTTCCTTTGCTTGAACTTGGCTTGACTCGCTGCCGCGTGTCTAAATCGAAGTTTACCAACTTTTGGGATTCTTTTAATTAAAAATACTATAATGAAGTGTGGAGCCGGCGACCTCACGTTCTCTATTATTACTGTCAATGCAATAACTGTCATACTTGATTTTACTGTAATTTATATATTAATCTGTTTTAACTATTATCGACAGTTTAAATGACGGATCTCTAATATATTTGCAGATCGCACACATTATACTCGCATTATCATATTTCTACTAAGTGTAATAAATACATAATACAAAACGTAAGTATTGATAGAACCTGCGTCACGTACGAGCCTTATGTAAAACCTAATAAAATATAGATACGTACGCAGTCGGCTAACACACGTAGTATATATATAATGTACTCTCGTAGTCTGAATAAGAAAGAGCCAACAAATTGAGTCATTAAGGGCGCGTCTGCTCGCTCCAATACCAGCCAGAGGTGAACTACATTTTATTAACATACGCAACATTACTGTCCGTGTTATAATTGTGTATACTTCACATCACGGTATAATACTTGTCAACCGTGAGACATCTCTTCAAGTTGGGCTGCACATACAAATCATCCTAACAACCAAACATAAGTGTCAATCTCAGAAGTCACGATCTCAGTGTAGATGAAATGTTGCGCGCCCCTGCAGGGCAAGTGTTCTCTAATCAATTTATTTATTACAAATTGTGAGTGCCGTATATACACAGACATGCAATGTACGTATGTATTGAGACATTCCGGAATATGACAGAGATTCGTAAATGTTCATTACGTACCTAATTACAAATTACGTTTTGAGAATATTTTTGTAATAAACGTTAGGGAGATAATAATATGAAAGAAATAATAATATAAAGATGCAAGTGTACTCGTATTGGTGCAAGGGACATGGCAACCCTCCTCCGAATAGGACGCACCTGTTTGACATACATGTAAAACAACGAGGCCACACAAACCATTCAGATGTGATATTAGCTTAATACACATACATACAACAAACCCAAAAAGCTCCTACCGTAGCAAATATCTACAGGTATAACAGGTATACCTTTATTTACTGAGATACTCGGTGAAATTGCTGCAATTGTAGATAATTGCAAAGTGGAAAGCGTGTTTATGTTAGGAGATTTTAACGCACACCCAAGTGAAATGTTTTTTAGAGAACTACAACATTTTTGTACAGATCAGTCATGGATATGTGCTGATGTCGAGAAATTAGGTATAAATGGTAAAAACTTTACATTTATTAGTGAAGCGCACGGCAGCACTAGGTGGCTAGACCACTGCGTTGTCACCTCGGCGGCTTATAATACTGTTGCTAGGGTTGAAATAGACAAGGATGCATATAACTCGGATCACTTGCCTTTACATATAGAGTGTAATCTTGACTTACTTATACCTAGATCGATAAATACAAAAATGTTAGGTAACTCAGTGGTATGGGGTGAGCGGAATGAAACACAGACAAGTATGTACAGTGACATTTGTAACAGTAAATTGCGCGAGATTAATTTCCCCCCTGAGTTTATAGAGTGCGCTCACAGCTCCTGCAGTATATATGAACACAGACTTACAATTGATAATATGTATGACAGAATTGTGAACATCTTGTGTGAAGCCGCTGTAATATCGAGCGAAAGTAATAAAAGGGTAGGAAGAAAGGGGAAGATTATTGGGTGGAATAAGCATGTCCGCGCCTCACACAGGGAGGCGAGGCTTCAATTCAAGAACTGGGTTTTCCATAATAGACCACGGTCAGGCTTAGTATATGATCTAATGTGCGAGTCACGAAGAATTTTTAAAAGTCGACTTCGATGGTGTCAAGACAACCAGGAGCAAGTTAAGATGGACATTATAGCCAAACAGAGGGTCTCCAAAAATTTTAGGTCTTTTTGGAAATCTACGGGAAAACTTGATGTGAAGCCTGGCCTTCCAACAAATGTTGGTGGCACGAGCGACCCAGTGGAGATTGCAAATCTATTCATGGACCACTTTAAAGTGCAATCTCCACTTGGCCCCTCAGTAGGAGTGCGAGATGCTGAGCCCAGCTGTCAAGGAGACGGGGAGTTTTTGCGATTCACATCCAAGCAAGTACGGCAGGTTATAAAGAAAATGTCTCGAGGCAAGTCACCCGGTCACGACGGGCTCAGCATCGAGCACCTGAAGTTTGCGGGGGTTCATCTGCCGAGGGTCTTGTCCATGTTCTTCTCACTATGTATGAGTCATGCATATTTACCTGCTGACCTAATGAAAACGGTTGTAATACCAATTGTAAAGAACAGGACTGGTGACATATCCAGCAAGATGAACTACCGCCCTATATCTCTGGCCACGACTATAGCCAAGGTGCTGGACAGTATGCTTGACTCGTGTTTACTGAAACACCTTACCCTACACGACGCTCAATTTGGGTTTCGACCCGGATTGTCCACAGAAAGCGCAATTTTGAGCCTCAAGCATACTGTTCAGTATTACACTGGCCGTAGAACACCAACATATGCATGTTTCCTGGACTTGTCTCGTGCTTTCGACCTAGTCTCGTATGACGTGTTATGGCGTAAGCTAGAGAGGACTGGTATACCGGCGGACGTCCTCAAAATATTTCAGTTCTGGTATGCCAATCAAACGAACGTTGTGAGGTGGTCCAGTAGCTACTCTGGTGCATATAGGTTGGAGTGCGGGGTGAGGCAGGGGGGGTTAACGTCTCCGAAGCTATTCAACCTATATGTGCACGATCTCATAGTTGAGCTCAGCAGCATGCGTGTTGGATGTAGTATTGATGGTGTTAAAATTAACAACATCAGTTACGCTGACGACATGGTGCTGCTGGGACCAACTGTGGGAGGAGTGAGAGACATGCTTAGGGTATGTGAGGCATACGCTGCGAGTCACGGACTCGTGTACAATGTTAAAAAATGTGAATACATGGTCTTTGGGGTCGTTGGTAAGAAACGTGAGATTACAACAGGGTTTACTCTGAATGGGTTGGATATTAAGAAGGTCACCCAATTTAAATATCTGGGTCACTTTCTCACTGACGACCTCAAGGACAATGTAGACATTGAGAGGGAACGTAGGGCTCTGGCGGTCAGAGGCAATATGTTGGCCCGCAGGTTTGCCCGCTGTACGGACCAGGTCAAGATTACTTTGTTTAAGGCATTTTGTCAGGGGCTGTACACGGCAAATTTGTGGGTTGCATATGCCAAAAGGTCGCTGGATGCACTACGCGTCCAGTATAATAATATTTTCAGGATGCTCTTGAGACTGCCTCGATGCTGTAGTGCGTCTGAGATGTTCGCTAAAGCCCACACGGATGGCTTTCATGCCATGCTCCGTAAAAAAACTACGTCTCTTATTGGCAGAGTGAGAGGAAGTAGCAATAGCATCCTGAAAACTATCGCCGACAATTATACTTCCCCTATGTGGAAAGCTTTTGTGCAGAGGGTGATTCACCAAGTGTACATACCACGCTAAATTTGATCTGTCCAATCCACTATAATATCATTCTATATCATTATTATTATTTTTTTGTTCTATATCATTTTGAAATTTATTGACTTTTAATTCACCAATATATATTTTTATCTTAATTATTATGACATTATTATTTATTTGATTTAATTTCTAATATTTTATTATTTGTATTATTTATTAAATTGTTTTAGAATTTTAATGTAAATTATTCTAGTAGCTGTTATTGACATGTTCATTATTAATTTTGATTATTATTATTATAATGTCTGTATACTCTTGGCACCCTATTTAAAACTTTTAAATTTATAACAAAATTAAAATGTAAACTAACATTAGATATATAAGAAACATGTAACTAACAAATTATGGTCTGAATTGGCTGAATAAACAATTTTTTTATTATAATGTAAGTGAACGAGGAGTAGTGAATGAGTGCAAACAACGCAAAACCAATCAGCGGCGTGATTAGGGTCGAGCGTCTCTAATGACTCACCGGAGAGCTCCACACGGGAGCCCGCGCGCGCTGTGTGGCTCCGATACAAGGTTAACTTTCCTCTAATAGCACTTCACTAACCTTTTATTATCTAATAGGTACCGTGCGGGCGAGCCAGGGCTGCCACTCTCTGTGCCTCGCGCACGTGTCGCTGCGACATCAGCGTGAGGAGCGCATCCACACCAGCACCAGCTGGGACCACTACGACATACAGTTTCTACACTAATCGACAAAAATGATACGATATTCGACGTGTTTTACTTTGTGTGTGGACAGGAGACAATCTAAACATATAAAAGGAAAGAGTGACTTACTGATATCTATCAACGCACAACTTAAACAGCTGGACGGATTGGGCTGAAATTTAGAACACAGATAGGTTTTATGACGTAGACCTCGGCTAGAAAAGGATTTTGCCATGCGGGCAAACTAACAACAGAGAAAAGTGGATGTCACAAAAAACTTGGGATCTCATTAGCAAGAGGAAAGAGCTTCATCTCCAACTTATCTCCCCGAATGAAGAGGAAGTACAAGAAGATCTCAGACTGCAATATCGGCAGATCCGCAAAAGCATCTATCGCAGTACCCGTCGAGACAGAAGAGAGTGGGCTGATAGTATTGCCGATGGTGCTCAGCGCGCAGCGGACTCCGGTAATCTGAAAGAGATGTACAGAGCCACAAAAATTCTGACGGGTAAAAGAAGCTCACGGAAGAAACCCCTCAAGAACAGAGAAGGCCAACTTATTGTGACATCCGAAGGGCAGCTACGACGCTGGCACGAGCACTTCACTGAAATCTTCCGTACCCCCGACGACCCCACCGCTACACCGCCCGCAGAGACCCTGCCTCACAGGACCCTGCTAAATATTGACTGTTCCCCACCGACTGGAAGTGAAGTGCTAA
The DNA here is from genome assembly GCA_947507615.1 of Hemithea aestivaria. Classification (NCBI taxonomy): domain Eukaryota; kingdom Metazoa; phylum Arthropoda; class Insecta; order Lepidoptera; family Geometridae; genus Hemithea; species Hemithea aestivaria. The sequence continues at coordinate 16,391,142 of OX382339.1, read as the reverse complement.
ACGCACTCCGCGCACTCAAGAATAGCAAAGCCCCAGGAATCGACCTCATCACCGCAGAAATGCTGAAAGCAGACCTGGCTTCTGCTGCAAACGCCCTAACACCCTTGCTGCAGCGCATCTGGAGGGACGAAGAGTTACCAGACGACTGGAACAAAGGCCTTCTTATCAACGTGCCAAAAAAGGGAGATCTCAGTCAATGTTGCAATTGGAGAGGCATTACTTTGCTTCCGATTCCATCCAAGGTATTCTGTAAAGTTATCTTGGACAGGCTATCGAAGGCCATCGATCATCTCATTCGCAGTGAACAGGCAGGGTTCCGCCCTAACCGATCGTACACAGACCAGATCAACACTCCACGTATCATACTGGAACAGGCATCAGAATGGCAACGAGAGATGTATCTCACCTTTGTAGATTTCGAAAAAGCCTTTGATACGCTGAGATGGGACAGTATCTGGTCCCGCTTACAAGAAATCGGCGTCCCCGAGAAAATTATTAACATCACAAAGGCCCTATACAGGAACTATTCTTGTAAAGTGACGCATAACGGGCTCGTCTCGGAGGACATAGCGGTACATGCGGGCGTCCGACAAGGGTGTCTTCTGTCACCTCTTCTTTTCCTTGTCGTTCTGGATGGTATACTGAATAAGACCACTGACAACAAGCGCCGCGGCATAGAATGGGGTATAGCCAACATCCTCAAGGATTTGGATTATGCCGACGACATATGCCTCTTAAGCCACACACGCGCAGACATGCAGGCCAAGTTGAACGACCTAGGAGAGGAGGCCGCGAAGACAGGACTCAAGATAAACACCCGGAAGACCCAGGAAATGAGGTGCGGAGCAACGAGTACTTTCCCGTTGGTCATCGGCACAGAGGCAGTGGAACGCGTCCACAAGTTCACATACCTCGGAAGTTGCTAGTCCGAAACAGGAGGAACCGAAGATGACATCACTTCACGGATTGCCAAAGCACGAGCAACCTTTGCGCAGCTCCGGCCCATATGGCAGTCACGGAAACTGACACGGAGAGTCAAACTTAAAATATTCCGGTACAACGTGAAAACCGTCCTGCTGTATGGGTGCGAAACGTGGAAGGTCACTAAGGACATCTCTCGCCAGCTCCAAGTCTTCGTCAACCGATGCCATAGAAGAATCCTCGGTATTTACTGGCCCGACATAATCTCCAATGAACAACTATGGGAGCGCTGCTGTGAAAGTCCGATCGACCAGCAGATCAAACGCCGCAAATGGAGCTGGATAGGCCACACTCTCCGAAGGGACTCCAACCACATCCCGAGGCAAGCCCTAGACTGGAACCCCCAAGGAAAGCGCAAACGTGGTCGTCCAAAACAAACCTGGCGGCGGACAATAACTGACGAAGCAAAGGCCATCGGAAAGTCTTGGAGCGAAATAAAACGAGAAGCTCAAGACAGAACGGGATGGAGATGCACTGTGGACGCCCTCTGCCCCAGCTAGGGGACATAGGACTATAAGTCAAAGTAAGTCATGCGGGCAAAGCCGGGAGCATAAACTAGTATTTTATAATTGGACTCTCGAGATTCTTTGTTAAAACGATTGCAGAAAATAAAACGGACTTCAAATAAAAATATAATTTGAAGTCGGTAATAAAAAAAGCTCTGAGTGACAACCCTACTAGAGTGCCACTTGATATATTCGCTATTCTTTAGTTCCAGCGAACAGCTGTCTCTGTCTTCCTTTCGTACGGTGACATATTTTCGTCTCGTTCTCATATGTGCGAGTATCGAGGAAGTGTTTACGTCGGCGCGAGTATTTAGTTGAGTTTATTAGTTTGTTTGGTCGGCGATAGTCCCGCCCGGGCCGGGGATCATAGTTGTTAGATTAACTCTCGATATAATGGCGAAGGTAAATCAAACATGTTACAGTAGCGTTGTTTCCGTCGATATACGACGCGGGGGATCATAACCATTGTGCTATAGTGTGACGTGTGCTGACAAATAACATAATATCATAAATTTCCTACCGAATGATTAAAAACAATGGCACTATCGACAGACAGCATCGAGCCGCATGCTTGTGAACGGAGGCGAGCTCGCACATCACGTGTCGCTTCGGTATACATTCTTGGTTGTAATGTATCAAGAGCGGCGGGCTGGTGCGGCGTCCATTATTCCAACAGTGCGGGGAGCAGACGGCGACTAATTATTATTTGGTCGCGCTCTTATAGCCGAAGAAATGAACGTTCAGCGGAGATATCCGTCTGCGTCTCGCGGCCCATCCACTCTGTAAATGAATTTTGACTGCGACACCCTCACTCATGAATCACTTTGATTGAACAAATCGTCGACAACCACGGTGCCCCGGGGCAACTATTACGTATTAATGACGGCGTGACCAATGTTCTGAACGAGAAGCCTCTATGGAACGAGTCACGACACGCTGGTGATGATAGTCTGTGGATGAAACTACATTTTAGGTATATATGATGTTGATGTTTTTTTAGGTATATATGATCCCACCAAAAACATTCTGTAAAAAACTAGCCAAGTCTCGATGGAGCTGCTTGTTTATCTCTAAAAAGTAATGAAATCTAGACAAAGTCGTGCCAAGTATAAGGTTCCTTACTGCGATTTCTTTATTATTATAGTTAATGTTGTGTGACTTGGCCGTTGAAGGGTACACAAGGGTACAAAACCAGATGCTCCATGACACTTGGATCGCCTAAATATAAGTATATTATTGAAATACGCAGCTTTATCAAGCCTACAATTGACTGGTTATCCAATCAACGTTTTCCAAGTGGAAATTTTCTATCGTGAATGGGTAGCGGACAGATTGGTGCAATAGTGTCATGGACCATGGAGCACCTGGTATAATACCCTTGTGTACCCTTCAACGGCCAAGTCACACAACATTAACTATAATAATAAAGAAATCGCAGTAAGGAACCTTATACTTGGCACGACTTTGTCTAGATTTCATTACTTTTTAGAGATAAACAAGCAGCTCCATCGAGACTTGGCTAGTTTTTTACAGAATGTTTTTGGTGGGATTTCACTTATTTTTGTAGAAACGCTATATTATAAGGTTATCAGAAATACAAACCGTAAGCGCGTTTTAAAATACAGTCAGCGCCATCTAGATACGTGTGCGTTCACTCTTAGTCCAATGCATCATAATATTATACCGGGAAGTGGGCCTAATTAAACTTGCAAGATTTAATTACAGACAGACAGACCGACAGGTGAAAGTAAATAAAAGCTTGTAGTAAAGGCGGTATGTCGATCTCTTCTAATAGTTTGGTTGGGCTCTTATTTTAGTTGGCCACGCTAGATATCGCCTGATCATAACTGACGATTTACGACACATATACACATTCACATATACATATACTATGCCTTAAATATATTTTGAATTAATAAGTTGGATATTACACAATTTTAACCATTGACTGCAAATGTAACTTTGTAATCCTATACATTTATATGAGATTACAAAGTTATTTATGCAGATGAATTATCTCGAAAACGAGACCGAAATTGCAAGTTTTTTTAGTTTTCCTATGGCTTATACAATACATTCTAAGTATGTACCAAATTTCAGCTCTCTGAGTTTATGGGAAGTACTAGTTCTATTTTGATGATCATGAGTGAGTGAGTGTCGAAAATGCGAAACTTTGCTTTCGCTTAACTTCGGAACTTAATGACCTATAGACTTGAAATTTTGGATTTTAAGTATGTAATTATAGCTTACTGGATGACGAAAATTTCTGTGTTCTGGTCTTATCCAGAGGTTCTCAAATAGGGGCCTGAAAATGCGACGAAATGGTTCCTGTAAAGATGGTACGGCAGTGCTTGCTTCGCGCTCGACTTGGCGGGGGCACTACCGTGCCCCCAGATATGGGCCTCTGGTACACTGCGTCTGTGGCAGTGTACTATTGCCTGAAATAAATGATGATTTTTATTTATTTAGTAGATCACAAAGGAACTACAGAAGTATAAATGTGTGTGTGTAATGTTCGAAGCGTGGAGTAGGCATCGGTTAATAAGTGTAAAGTAAGTGCGGTGAGTCGGTGGCGCGGGCGGTAGTTACAACTAACGAGTTATATAACGCGTAGTTTTTATTGCACCGCCGTCGACCCTGCCTGCCTCCGGTCCGCCGCCGGCCGCCCCCGCGCGTTGCGGGGGGGGGGGAGAAATTAATTAGAGCCACGGCCTCTTTGTGAAATGAGGGTAGTTACAAAATGTTATTTCATTATTACCTAACTTGATCATTCTAATTTGAAAGTTCAATATTGTTGCGGCGCGATATGTTGCAAGTTTGCCGAGCACTCGTGTCTACACACACACACACACTGACGTACAGTGGCGCACACAGACACTGCGGCTGCACACCTGTATGATGACAGCAAGTGTAAGGAGAGCTAGTGTACGAGTATAAAGCTCTACAAGTAAAGGCCGCGCGCCCGGATCCGGTGCTTAGTGCTGACGGTCGAACTGTTCCAATTTTATCACTGTAAACATGTAGCTCGAGTGACGGGAGCAGTGCCACCGTACGCACACAGTACGCACGCGGTACGCACGGACATAACAACACTCATCGCAACTATAACATTATGTGTATGGGAGGCGGCGGGAGGAGGTGATACGGTATTATTGTACGAGCCAGTGGCGCGTACCAGGGCGGCAGTAACCGTGTAGAGGTAATGTTGTAACATTTCTGCAAATAAAGTGGTCGGCTGTAAAGACGGTGATTCCGACAAAGTGGCCATTAAACTGAAACAGTGTAAGTTCTCACGCCGCCTCGGGCAGCCGCCGCAATACCGAGCACCGGAGAATGTTACACAATTACAAAAACAAGATTGTGCTGAGAGTTCAGCTGACAAATGATAAGATCACCTACGTCCGTCCGCTGCTGCACACAGGCCTCTCGTGCTCCAAGCGAGCGCCTCTGACTCCCGTCCTCAACTCTCTAGCTAGCGTTTGTAAAGTAACTATAAATACTCGTAGTATTACAATTAGAATATTATTAGGAAACACGGGTACTACGAGGGCGGGATGATAAGTAACTAGCCTAATAAGGAAACACTTAACTTTCCGTGATAAAATTAATAGATATTATTTTTCGACATAGTCTCCGTGAACCTCTATGCACGTATTCCATCTTAGTTCTAAAGCATTATGCCTTCCATAAAATGATTTATTTCGAGGCCTGCAAAATACTCGTCTACAGCGGCTATGACTCCATAATTTTTGGCAAATTTCTGTCCACCCAAAAAAGTTTTGAGCTTAGGGAGTAAGTGGAAGTCTGATGGCGCTAGATCAGGCGAATAAGGTGTGTGGGGCAGCAAATCACACTTCAATTCGTTGATTGACCCGAATCCTTTTTTGATCGTGCTTTAGCAATCGCGGCACCCAACGGGCCGTTAACTTTTTCATATTTAATTCCTCACTTAGGATATGATGTGCCCGTTCTTTTGAGATACCTGTAGTATTAGCTATTTCAGATAACTTCAATCATTGATCTGTTAAATCCATATCATGTACTTTCACGACCATTTCCGGAGTCGTGACGCTTTTTGGACGTCCGATCGGGCTTCATCTTGGACACATGTAAGACCGCGTTTAAACTCAGCCACCCAGTTTTTAACCCCCGACGCAAAAACGACGGGGTGTTATAAGTTTGACGTGTCTGTCTGTCTGTCTGTGTGTGTGTGTCTGTCTGTGGCATCGTAGCTCCCAAACGGATGAACGGATTTTGATTTTTTTGTTTGAAAGTAGAGTTAGTCGAGAGTGTTCTTAGCTATGTTTGGTGGAAATCGGTCCAAGATGGCCGCCGCTACAAAATGGCGGATTACTTTTTTCTTCCACGACCCCCTCAATATGGGTATCAAATGAAAGGGCTTTATGAGTAGAACACACACTACATAAAATTTAAAATCCAAGATGGCCGCAATAAAAAAAATTGTGAATTACATATTGCGTTGGGGGTTTTTTAAATTTTTAATTTAATTCACTTGTTTACTGTGGCATAAGAAGGAGCACATTCACCCAAAACAATATTTAACTCGTCATAGATATCTTTCCCCTTCATGCCCTTTATATGAAGAAACTTTATCACCGCTCTTTGTTCAATTTTATCCATTTTGAAAACAGTTGATGAAATATATTTTCAAATGACAAAAAATCAATAAAATTTTCACGCCACCAAATTCAAATTTAGGACAGAGGTGTCCAGATATACGAATATAAAAATGACATATATTTTTCTAAATTTTTCATTTTTAAATGGCAGAGGCTAATTACTTATCATCCCGCCCTCGTATAATATAGTATACAAATAATTAACTTATTTCAACACAAAGTATGTGAAATAAGTTTGTACATGTATTTAGTATTGTGACAGTCGGTAGATATACCGATTTACTTTTATTTCCGAGTACATTCTGCGATATCCCCCTACATCGGGATATCAAATATTTCATTAAATTAAAAAGACTAACCGCTGCGTCGGCTCTCGACCGGAACTTTTGGAATGTTTTCAATTCTCTTATAGATAAATAACGTTGCTATTTTTAAAACTGTGTTATTATATTCAATAATCTATATAATCTACTCGTGGTATCAATAGTATATTATTATATGAAGAGTGCTACAATATGAAAGCCACCACGTATCCCCGTGATATACGGTACGCTACCGAGGTCAGCCTCAGTGTAGTCCGCCCCTGCACGCCTCGACCCACCGATGCAGCAGTATCCTCCTGCTCCCTGCCTCCTCGTATCTCCTGCTCCTCGTACACTCGCCACTGCCCAACATATACCAGGGATATCATATGAGTACCCAGAGTTGACAGCGGAACAGGGACATGCTATCTATTCATGTAACAATACTTGACAATACGAGTACATGGGGGATAGTACTAGCAGTGAAGTTACAACGATGACGTCATCGATAGTGAAGCTGCCTCCAGCCTAGTCTCGAAGTGTCTACAACAAACAGACACATTCTGTCAACTGTGAACTGTTACTACTATACTAGAGAAGAAACGAGTCTGTGTAGTGATGCAAATGTGTTATGATTGTAAGCAGCATGTTGATGATGTGTATCCTGCAGTAAGACGTCAGTTGTGGCGGAGTCGACAGTGTGGCGCGGAGTGAGCGGGCTGAGTGTTGCCAGTAATTGGTTCCGGCGCCACCGCGTCACCCGCGCCCGAGGGGAGGCGTGTTCACACTGTACTCACTGCGAACGAGTACACACAGCACTGGTGTCACCACTCAAGAGTGCAAGAATGATCCATCAAGAGTCAAGACTATTGATGGATTTTAACTATTGTTTAAAATTGCTGCATAAGTTACAATAAAAAGCAGCCAAGTGCGAGTCGGACTCACCCATGGGTTCCGTAGCAGCGAGAAACAGATTATAAACGTTTTTGTAGTTCGTTTTAACTTCAATTGCACTTTACGATTTATATGATGTATTAAAACAAACTATTACTATCTCGTTCTTAAATACTTACTATACATACTACTAGATCTCGTTCTAACTAATTTTCGGCGGGAGTAAAGTACATCATATATATTTTTTCATTTTTATCATTCTCTCACTTTAGACGTTACCGTCCCTCCTGTAGATACATACATTTTACCACTTTAGAAGTGTCTCTCGCGCAAACTATTCAGTTTAGTAAAAAATCATTAGAAACCTCAATATCATTGTCTCAGATGTACCCTGTGCTGGTGATGTGCTGGCGGTGTATGGTGGTGTGTGGTGGTGTGTAGTGGTGTGTTGTGGTGAGTTGTGTTACTGTGTGTGTGGTACAGCGGCGGCGGCAGGTACGAATCAAGCTTTGTGGAATTTACAATTACATTTTTTCACCTCCGTGTGAGTCAGAGCGGGCGAGAATGTTGGCAGCCCCGGCGAGCGGCGGGTAATGTTGCCAGGTCGCGGCGAGCGGGTAATGTTGCTCGCAGCCGGAGGATACCACACCAGCAGCGACACGCAGCGACACGCTGTGACCACCCCCCGACACGCGCCCCGCACTTTTCTCACATTACACACACGACGCGAACCATGACGTCACACGGACACTGTGACGTCACCACGCTGCCGGACCACTTCCTCGAACAACACCGAGGGAAACCTTTACTATATCTAACTATAATAGAAGAACTCTTTGTGACGAAAATACTTCAAATTTAGCAGCTCCGCTACACTTTAAAACTGAATAAATTCTACTGTCTCGATAAATATAATATAAACTCAGATGAACGTCGCAGTCGTCTTTCTGATTTACTTGTGTAAAATTTTAGCGAGTTATTCAAATAAATATGGATATACATGCATTTTAATATTAGCTCTCTGTAGGTATGCGAGCGTGGTAATGGATGCCGAGCAATATGCAAGAGGAACAAAACCGATGCATAAATACGGAGATATCTGTGCGCCGCCCGAGCCAAACGAACTGCATTACTTACACTCGAGTATATGCCACCATCGTATACTGGGGTGTATAATGTACTCGAACATTATGAGTCACACGCACCATGCACGGGCTTGTATAACACAATAATGCGGTAACATTGTACATATTATAGCGAGGGAACAGGTCGCAGAACAGCCGCGCCACACTTGGCTCGCAACTGCCGCGCGCGAGGGTACGTCTCTCGCGACGATGCCTGCACTCTAACAAGTGTGTTCATCTACTCGCCGGTTATAGTTACCACTGTTTATGTATTGTACCCGCAGGACATGCCCCTTCCCCCCACTCGCGCATATCTTAGATATTTACACTATAATATTTCAACAATTTAAGTGCTGAAATTGTGTTAAATTTTAAATTCATTTTAGCTTTGAGGTTATCGTTGCAGCATAAAGAGGATTATTATTATCATACATAAACAATCAATTTAAAATCTACGCGAAATGAACAAATTGTATATTTTATTCAAATCTGTTGCTCTGTCTACGACGTAGCTCTACGCTACGAGTGCTACGGCGTAGCTCTTGCTACGAGCGCCGGAGATGAAACACCGAGATAATAATGTAAAGTAAACATAATTAGGTGAGAAATATTCTGAATTCTCATCAAACATCAAAAGGAAGAAGGCACGACGCGACCTATGTAATGTACCTACGTAATATTATATACTGTATGTTAAGGAATATATTCGCTTCAGAACAACGAGCGAGCGGTGAGAAACTTGACACGTGACGTCACCAGACACATTATATTGTACAAATATTGTACTCGTACCACTATGTAGGTACATATAGCGAGATGTGTATGTGTACCTTACATACAGAGAATATATTTGTGTTGTATCGTATTGATGTGTTATGGTATGTTGTAGGCTGTATTCATCACAGAGTCGCCAAATAGCCGATAATACGTGAGATATACAAGGAAACGTGTACAGGGTATGCCCGTGTATACTCGATTGAAATGTAAATCCACGACATTCAAAATGTGGGCTCGTGTCGCGGAATGAAATATGTAAAGCGAGCCTCCCCCCTACCCCTCCCCTTGAATGACTCCATTGACTCCAGGGACTCCATACAGTGACTCCACATTCACATCCCACACTTGTTAACTGACAACAAAATAAGAGAAGGCTCACATAATGCATCGAAATCTTTTTCAAGAGGGATTAAGGATACAAGTGCAAATACTGTAGGTACAAGTGAGTTTATGCCGTTAATTTACAAAGATGAATAGAGTAGGTATTTAAATAAATAGTTCCTGTACAAACAGAAGATATAATCCCATCAAAAACATAAATGTGAAAAGAGAGCCAAGTCAGTCTTTAGGCTTCAAAATAATATTAATTCTAAGTGATAAGAAGAAATAATCTTTTAAGTTGTAATAAAATATTTTATGTTGTTGTAAATATTTTTCAAGACTGACCATTGAACTTGGCACCCATTTAGATCTCACTTCTTTTGTCGTTGAAGTCAACTACCAAATCATAGGTAACTATGAGTACATACATCGTAATATTGAACTTGGCTCTCTTTTCACATTTATGTTTTTGATGGGATATCATTGCTTTTTATAAAACGGTTTTATTTAGCTTACTCTGTTTGTTTTATTCTTTTTTCTTGGGTCAAATTTAGTAATTGATATTTCACCCTCTTCCTGTCAACCGATTGATCTGAAATTTGGAATACGCCTTTGGTTCTGGTGACAATACAATTATGTATATTCAATATTATTGTAAGTCCAAGATGGCCGCCGCTACAAAATGGCGAATAACGTTTTTTTTTTTAATCATATCAATATGGGTATCAAATGAAAGGGCTTGATAAGTAGAATACAGTGCACTATACAAAATCAGAATCCAAGACGGCCGCCGCTATAAAATGGTGGATAACCTATTTTTTTTTTCAATCTCATCAATATGGGTATCAAATGAAAGGGCTTGACAAGTAGAATACAGTGTACTAAAAAGCCTAAAAATAAAAAAGGTAAAAAAATGTTTTTAAGTTAAACGGTTTTATTTTAAACATGTACTAAAAGCTAAAAAATAAAATCGTGAGGCACGTCAAATATCTAAATCTCTAATGAACATTTTCCCTTACAATTGTAGATATTTGACGTGCCTCACGATTTTATTTTTTATCTTTTAGTACATGTTTAAAATAAAACCGTTTAACTTAAAAGCATTTTTTTACCTTTTTTATTGTACAGTACTTTTTGGTATGTAATAGGTTTAAGACACTCAGTCATAATAAGATTAATACCAAATGATTATTTTATTGCACCTCCCCCCACCCCACTGCTCCACGGCACGGCCGTCGCACCGCGGCCCGTGAGCCTCGCCGTGCTTCGATATACCTATCCTATCAAAAACATAAATGTGAAAAGAGAGCCAAGTTCAATATTACGATGTATGTACTCATAGTTACCTATGATTTGGTAGTTGACTTCAACGACAAAAGAAGTGAGATCTAAATGGGTGCCAAGTTCAATGGTCAGTCCTGAAAAATATTTACAACAACATAAAATATTTTATTACAACTTAAATGATTATTTCTTCTTATCACTTAGAATTAATATTATTTTGAAGCCTAAAGACTGACTTGGCCAGTTCTCATAATGTACTAAGTAGGTACTCTCTTAACTTTAGCTTGATCACTATTAAACGCACTTAATGTTAATTAGTGCGCCACCAGTCTTTTATCGTGTAAATTAGTCCCCTCCATCCATTGGTTGTCTGGAAGAAATCGCTCTTTAACGATAAGACCGCCACTTGTACATTGTAATTTTTAATTTTAATTATGTACTTATGTATTTTCTGTAACATTATGTGGTGTACAATAAAGTATCTATTGTCTTATCTTAATGATACTTCGTCGTATGGTACCCATGAGAACTAGCCAAGTCAAACTTTGGGCTTCAAAATAATATTAATTCTAAGTGATAAGAAGAAATAATCTTTTAAGTTGTAATAAAATATTTTATGTTGTTGTAAATATTTTTCAGGACTGACCATTGAACTTGGCACCCATTTAGATCTCACTTCTTTTGTCGTTGAAGTCAACTACTAAATCATAGGTAACTATGAGTACATACATCGTAATATTGAACTTGGCTCTCTTTTCACATTTATGTTTTTGATAGGATATCATTGCTTTTTGTACAGTACTTTTTAGTATGTAATAGGTTTAAGACACCCAGTCATAATAAGATTAATACCAAATGATTATTTTATTGCACCTCCCCCCACCCCACTGCTCCATGGCACGGCCGTCGCACCGCGCACCGCGGCCCGTGAGCCTCGCCGTGCTTCGATATACCTATACCTATAATTAATTTAGTACTTATTTATATATAGCATTTATGTGCACTATTGATTTGAATATTGTACCTAATCAATTGATTTTTAAACAATACTAGTTACTAACATTTATCTATATTCACCCAGCTACGAGTATCTTATACCTACCGCCTACCTGGATGGAAATTTAACTTTTTAGATAATCTGGAACTGGATTAGTATTTCGATCAAAAGAAACCTAAGCCGACAAGACTTGTAATGACGACGACTTGGCGGGGGCACTGCCGTGCCCCCAGATACCGCCACATACCTATAATATTATGACTATACGTTACAGGTACGTAGGTATCTAAAATGTTTACACCAACTAGCACCTAAGGCGATATAGGTACATATTACACATAGATTATTTTTATTGTAAACAATGTTAATATTATTACCTCTATGTTACTGAGCCGCCTTGTGCTGGTGAGTCGATATACCTATTGATAGGTATTTACATAGGATATACAATTGTTACGTAGGTACCAGGAACCTATTTTTATTAGTGACTAGCTGTGCCTAGTTGTTTTACCCGCTATACAGTTTGGTACAGTAGTGTATATTAGGTTATTCCAGGGGTCTAAGCTATATTTTTTATAATACCAAATTTAAAGTCAATCGGCCCACCCGTTTAGGCGTGAAAAAGTAAAAAACATATGTACCTATATCCATACGTACAGTAGGTATAAAGTTTGTATTTATATTTATAATTATATTAGTAGGAATAGTGGACTCGCGCGCACTTCGTAATATTTAACAGAAAATAGCCGCCTACACAAAAATTATAGCAACATGCAACATGTATTGCTTTATGCGTTCCTAGGCGTCCCAAACTTTAATATCATACATTTTTTAAAAATAATAATAATTTAAAATGATAAAAAATACTAGTTTCTGATTTTTCCCTTTGTTACTACGACATTACCTATCGGGATGCCAAATTTCAGCTTTCTAGGTCATCTGGAACTGGGATGTACACATTGACGAATTATTGAATTGGAAGGACGAGCTAACCCACATTGACAATACTATCAGCTCAGCCTGTTATGCGCTCAGAAGTCTCCGAGATGAAGTGACCGTTGCCCAGCTCGTAATAGTGTATTATGCCCTCGTAGAGAGCAAATTAAGATATAGTGTCAGATTTTGGGGTAACAGTTACGCTTATAATATGAATAGAGCTTTCATCTTGCAGAAAAGAGCCATTCGGACAATTGTACGTATTCCACCTTGGGAATCTTGCAAGGAATATTTCAAAAACTTAGGTGTTTTGACAGTCCCAAGTTTGTACATCTTAGTGACTCTTATGGACATTGTCAAAAATCCTGGCAAATATGAGACCAATTGCCAGAGAGAATTGAGACTGAACACACGTCGTAAAGATCTGGAGTTCGTCTCTTGCCTTAAGCTTAAGGTGGCTCAGCACGCGTCGCGGTATCAGGCGGTGAAATTGTTTAATATTTTGCCAACTGATATGAAGAAAATAGATTGTCCACGCAAATTTAAAAGCACATTAATGCAGTTATTGTTGAAGGGGTGCTTCTACTCAGTGGAGGAATTTTTAAAGTGTAAATTTAATGAATTATGATATTTGTATTTGTAAATTTTTATTTCTGACTTTTTATGTATTATATTAATTTATTATTATTAAGGAACATTATTATTATTGTGATTTAATTTAATTTTTATGTAATATTTCAAATACAATACCGATTGTTTGTGAATTAAATAAATGAAATGAAATGAAATGATATTACTTTTGATCTATCCCTCAGTATGTATTAACTTCACCGATTACTGGATGTTTATATCTAAATAACCGTTTGAGCTGTGTTATTGGAATTTGGAACAGAGATGTAGTTCGTATATTTAAGTATATGTGCCAAATTTGACTTGTCTATGTGTAATAGTTTTTGTATAACGAGGGTGTAAAAAGTCGTCAAAACGCGCTTTGGACGGTTCGTGTAATATAACACACGGCGCAGTCGCCAGTTCCTTTGCTTGAACTTGGCTTGACTCGCTGCCGCGTGTCTAGATACCTATAATTAATTTAGTACTTATTTATATAGGTAGCATTCATGTGCACTGTGCACTATTGATTTGAATATTATACCTAATCAATTGATTTTTAAACAATACTAGTTACTGATAAATTTATCTATATTCACCCAGCTATCTTATACCTACCGCGTACCTGGATGGAAATTTAACTTTTTAGATCATCTGGAACTGGATTAGAATTTAGATCAAAAGAAACCTAAGCCGACAAGACTTGTAATGACATACCTATAATATTATGACTATACGTTACAGGTACGTAGGTATCTAAAATGTTTACACCAACTAGCACCTAAGGCGATATACATACCTACATTATTTTTATTGTAAACAATGTTAATATTATTACCTCTATGTTACTGAGCCGCCTTGTGCTGGTGAGTCGATATATTGATAGGTATTTACATAGGAAATATAATTGTTACGTAGGTACCAGGAACCTATTTTTATTAGTGACTAGCTGTGCCTAGCTGTTGTACCCGCTATACAGTTTGGTACAGTAGTGTATATTATGTTATTCCAGGGGTCTAAGCTATATTTATTATACCAAATTTAAAGTCAATCGGCCCCCCGTTTAGGCCTGAAAAAGTAAAAAACATATATCCATACGTACAGTAGGTACAAAGTTTTTATTTATATTTATATTAGTAGGAATAGTGGACTCGCGCGCACTTCGTAGTATCTAACAGAAAATAGCCGCCTACACAAAAATTATAGCAACATGCAACATGTATATCATACATTTTTTAAAAATTAATAATAATTTAAAATGTTTTAAAATTACTTTCTGATTTTTCCCTTTGTTACTACGACATTACCTATCGGGATGCCAAATTTCAGCTTTCTAGGTCATCTGGAACTGGGATATTACTTTTGATATATATATTAACTTCACCGATTACTGGATGTTTATATCTAAATAACCGTTTGAGCTGTGTTATTGGAATTTGGCACAGAGATGTAGTTCGTATATAAGAGTACTAGCTGACCCGGCGAACTTCGTTCCGCCTTAGAGTAATAAAATTACCCAATTTTTGTTTTTATTTAAATTAATTTAATTATCGAGGGTAGACTTTCTTACCAGGAGTAGACTTTTTTGCAGAAGGTCGTCTAGGTGGGTACCCCAACAGTGCTAGTTATTCTACCGCCTGATCAGTGATGTGCAAACATTACTGTGCTTCGGTAGGAGGGCTCTGTAGCTAGTGAAATTACTGGGCTAAAGAATCTTAACATCTTATGACTCTTGAGTAAGAAGCGTTGGTGCAGTGTTCCTGGAATTTCACATCATTGTAAAATTCTTGGTAGCACTGTACTGATTATGGGCAGCGTTATCTCTTAACATCAGGAGACGTCTTGCTCGTCTTCTACTTCATCACATAAAAAAAAGTGAGGTAGTGGGTGATACAAACTGCAAGGCGATGCCTTATATATTTATTGTATCAATACTTTACATCTACAATGCTTAGAGACTATAGTACCTACGCTAGATATAACAATACTAAAGCCAAAGAGTGGGCTGTATGACTACCTCACTTAATAGCCAATTGCTTTCCGAACTATGATAGTGATATTCTCCATTCAATGGATTTTTCATTTTGATATGGAAATAATATCCATCTTCTCCTTTCCAAAACATCAGCGGGTATTGCAACGTGTCATATGAACGATGTGTTTCTGATATTTTTTTCAGTTGCCCATTATCGCGACGTGACAGCACAATATCTCTTCTTTCCAAGTTTTCACCAACAATCATGATAATCCGTGCGTTTCTCCGGAAAACTTCAATGCGTCACAATACTCGCAAAGAATGTCCATTGGCCCAATTTGAACGCTAGTATGCAGGCAGTAATCAGTGATGCAATGTATCGAAACGCTGCTCGATTCAAATCAGGACTTGATACATTTCTTCTTGTGTCTTACATTATCTAACCGTTCAACTCTGAGATTTGCTCGATGATTTCGCATTGCCAAGCGTGCCGTTTCACGGGCTGCCTCTATTAGCTCTTGTGATTGATAAGTACGCAGCCGAGATATACTAATGCGGCTCTCTTCACGTGCAATTTCTTGTTCTTCATCTTTCCTTTCATTCGCAATGTTCCGAATCCTAGTCGCATTTCGGCTTTGTCGGTAAAGATTCGATTGTCTTGGTCGCGGCATTATTAATCCAATTTTTCTGAACTATCTGCAAATTTATTTTAATATTTTCCAACCAAAACAAATCAAACGTTAAACTTCAATAATTTATAATTGTCATTGTTTTTATGACGTTTTGTTATACTGGCAGCAAGTAGTTTATAATACAAATAAATTTGTCAAACATCTCCTACATGTTTCTGGTGTCCTGGTACTTCGTAAAAGTTTGAATAGGTACTCATAACTCAAGAACGCCTGGACCGATTTTGATGATCTATGGTTTCTTAGATTAAAATTTCTACCATTTTTGAACTCTTAAATTTCTACCAGTTAAATTTCCATCAAATTCTACCATTCAAATTTAATTCACATTCAAAAAGTTACAAACCAAGTCATCGACCTCCATATGTCATTTACGTCAAATTTTGAAAAAAAAAAGGTAGCACTCCGGGAGTGCCGGCAGAAGTGAAAACTTCAATATTAACGTTGTGTTTAATTATAAGTATAAAAGTACTATCATTTATGAGGTAGAATACAATGTTTATTTATTGCGCTATCGTACACAAATATGACAATTTATATGTTGTTATTTATAATATTATATCGTTATTTATATATTACATTAAATTTTATCTCTCAGAAAAATCAACTTCCATCCATAATTTCGACGACTTTTACACCATCAACAGAGCAGCACACTCAAGCACGGTAGAAAGAGTGGGAGATACTAGTTCCTCTCCCTTCCCCTCGATCTTACGCTTTTTCGATCAGCATCACGTGACCCTGACGCGAGTTTTAAAGTTTTTACCCATACAAAAAAAAGTGCTCAGCGCCGCTAAAGAAGTTTTCACTTCAAAAAAAATACACGTCAAAATGACAATCAGCTGTCAAATTTCGCCAACAGTCATTTGTTTTTCATTCATAACTATTTTTATATAGTTAAAATTTTCTTCAAATCATACCAATCGGGATAAAAAGTATCCAATAGCACGCCCCCGGTCCTAAGCTACCTCCCCACCAATTTTCATCCAAATCTGTTCGGCCGTTCTCGAGTTATAAATAGTCTAACTAACACAACTTTCTTTTATATATATAGATATGTGCCAAATTTGACTTGTCTATGTGTTATAGTTTTTGTATAACGAGGGTGTAAAAAGTCGTCAAAACGCGCTTTGGATGGTTCGTGTAATATAACACACGGCGCGGTCGCCAGTTCCTTTGCTTGAACTTGGCTTGACTCGCTGCCGCGTGTCTAGATATTATACTTTAGAAAGCTATGAGTGCCTATTCCTAACAAAAAAGTGAAGGGAAGGTATGTTATTAATAGCTATTTGTTCAACTAGTGAGAAAAGTATGTTTTTTTTTGCCGTGAGTACCGAGTTTAAGTCACGAGCTCGCGAAGTATAAAATTCAAATAATATACTACTGAGCGCAGTGAGTGACTTAACGGTACGAAACATCGAAAATACTTTCGCACAAACTTTACAGCTAGAAATCAAATAAATAATATTTAATAGTAAGTATAACATATTTCTATTTTCTTGAAAATAAAAACACTAACAATTTGCAAATTAAAAGTAATATTTTTGGTCGGAATTGACACCATTTACTTTTTAATTTTTTATTTGCATAGAGACGTAACTGACGTTCGGATTGAATCTCTGCATTTGCGAGATAATTTTCTAAAATTCAAACATGATATTTTTGAAGTCATTTAAATGTTTAATTTTACACATTTTAATTATCGAATAAGACCTTTAAACAGTCAAAAAAGTTGATACTTCTAGTTGGTACTTAAATAACTACAAATTACATGCATAATAGACTCAGATAAATTAACCAAATAGAGTACCAAAATGAGTTTCTGGAGGTACCATCCTCCTTTGTTTTCCATGAAAATCATATATTCGAATTTCACAATATAATCTGTGGACTTCCGGTACTTTTCCTCTCACCGGGAGCAAAAACGGATTTTGCTGCGAGAAATCGATGACCAAACGCCCCCTTTTCGAGCGAGAGAAGTGAAAAAGAATAATTTAACATAAACAAGCATGATCCGTTCCGCGGCGCGAGCAGGAGTCGGCGCGCGTGAAGCGAGCGAGCAGCGGCCGTCGGAATCAACTCCGTAATCACTTAATGGGTTTAAGGATTAAGGAAGTGATGATAAAGCCGCGCCCATCAAACAAACTTTCTCTAACTTTTAATCATTTTTAAAAGTAAAAGCTTCCCTCCGCCGCCTCATAACTTCAACATTAAGGATGCCTCCCTTCGCCCTCTGCCCCCGCCCGAGCCCCCGGACCGCGGCCGGTGATGGATTCCCTTCATTTGAGTGTTTTAAACAACCTTCCTAATAGGGTTAAAGCCTGCTTAAAACAAGATTTTTTTCATCGTGATCTCACAATGTGTATCAGTTTAACCGAAACTGACAGCGATTGTTTGTAATGCAAATATTATCAAGCACAAACACCCAGCGTGGAGTGTGGAGCAGCACGAGCGCGGTGGGTGACGTCACGCGGCGGGGGCACCTGGCGCGGGCTGTGTCGCCGACACTGAACCCGTTGTAGCGTGGAGTGTGGAGCGGCACGAGCGCGGTGGGTGACGTCACGCGGCGGGGGCACCTGGCGCGGGCTGTGTCGCCGACACTGAACCCGTTGTAGCGTGGAGTGTGGAGCAGCACGAGCGCGGTGGGTGACGTCACGCGGCGGGGGCACCTGGCGCGGGCTGTGTCGCCGACACTGAACCCGTTGTAGCGTGGAGTGTGGAGCGGCACGAGCGCGGTGGGTGACGTCACGCGGCGGGGGCACCTGGCGCGGGCTGTGTCGCCGACACTGAACCCGTTGTAGCGTGGAGTGTGGAGCAGCACGAGCGCGGTGGGTGACGTCACGCGGCGGGGGCACCTGGCGCGGGCTGTGTCGCCGACACTGAACCCGTTGTAGCGTGGAGTGTGGAGCAGCACGAGCGCGGTGGGTGACGTCACGCGGCGGGGGCACCTGGCGCGGGCTGTGTCGCCGACACTGAACCCGTTGTAGCGTGGAGTGTGGAGCAGCACGAGCGCGGTGGGTGACGTCACGCGGCGGGGGCACCTGGCGCGGGCTGTGTCGCCGACACTGAACCCGTTGTAGCGTGGAGTGTGGAGCGGCACGAGCGTGGGGGGTGACGTCACGCGGCGGGGGCACCTGGCGCGGGCTGTGTCGCCGACACTGAACCCGTTGTAGCGTGGAGTGTGGAGCGGCACGAGCGCGGTGGGTGACGTCACGCGGCGGGGGCACCTGGCGCGGGCTGTGTCGCCGACACTGAACCCGTTGTAGCGTGGAGTGTGGAGCGGCACGAGCGCGGTGGGTGACGTCACGCGGCGGGGGCACCTGGCGCGGGCTGTGTCGCCGACACTGAACCCGTTGTAGCGTCCGTGGCCCAGTGGTCGTTGGTCTGGCTTGTCAGCCGGAGGTCCCGGGTCAAATCTCAGTGTGGCAAAGATTTTCGCCTGGACACTACCGTGTTTCGGAAGCCAAGTAAAACTGTGGGTCCCGGCTGCTTCAAGATATGTAGGAGGCGGTCGTTAGGTCGTGTTGCAGGCCCTGTAGTAATCTCGGCGACTTGAAACTGCAACATATAATTTAGCCACACAACCTATTAGTTGTGATTTGACTCTGATAGTGTAAGTGGGGTAACCTGTTCTGTTGGAGTATAAACCCAAATTTTTTGAAGTGAAAACTTCTTTAGCGGCGCTGAGCACTTTTTTGTATGGGTAAAAACTTTCAAACTCGCGTCAGGGTCACGTGATGCTGATCGAAAAAGCGTAAGATCGAGGGGAAGGGAGAGGAACTAGTATCTCCCACTCTTTCTACCGTGCCTGAGTCCTGAGTGTGCTGCTCTGTTTAGGCGGCACAGGGGGTTTAGACAAGCGCGCGCCCGATTTTTTTTTTATATTTTATATTTATATTTTTTTTATTAGACAATTAAATAGGTTCGAATCAAAACTGTTTGTTTCTTACTTAAGTTATCATAAACCAATTGTATCAGTTGTAAAAAATTGCGATGATGATTCTGATAATAATGATGGTGTAAAAGTCGTCGAAATTATGGATGGAAGTTGATTTTTCTGAGAGATAAAATTTAATGTTATATATAAATAACGATATAATATTATAAATAATAACATATAAATTGTCATATTTGTGTACGATAGCGCAATAAATAAACATTGTATTCTAACTTATAAATGATAGTATTTTCATACTTATAATTAAACACAACGTTAATATTGAAGTTTTCACTTCTGCCGGCACTCCCGGAGTGCTACCTTTTTTTTTTAAAATATTATTATCACTCAACCCGAACTGGCTTAACATCGAGCGATATTTCATCAGATCAAAAATCCGCTACAAAAATCCCCAGAATGACACTCTCTAGTACTTAATATTTTAACAAGCTGTGCTTTTACAGAGATTAAATAGTAAGTTAATGAAATGGCATTATGTGTGAATCGTCAAGTGTTATAACGAGTGCGTGAGGTGTGCGCGTGATGTGCCCCCGTGTGACGTCACGCGGCGCTTGATTTCCCCCCGGACCTGAGGGGAGGGGGGTGTGCCCCCGCGTGTGAGGTGTCACCGTCGCTCACGGCCCTGTCACCGGAGCTGCGTTGTATGTGTATATGTATGTGTGAGACAACACCGCCGCTACTGCACGAGTGTCGGACACACTGAGTACACCGAGTACCGCCATATTACCTTATATCGCTGCTGAGGACTACATTCGCGAATATATCGCGACAATATGTGCACTGAAGTAACGCTCATAATATACTAGCTGCACCCTGCGGTTTTACCCGCTGTATTATAAACCTATGTGTTGTTCCAGGGTCTGAGCTATCTCTATAGCAAATTTCAGCTCAATCGGTCTACCCGTTTAGGCGTGAAGAAATAACAAACATACGCACTCACTCACAAACTTCCGCATTTATAATAATATTAGAGTGATTCTGTGTGATTTACGCAGGCACTATTCACCAGTAAAATATATGAAATTAAATGAAATCTCTCTCGTACGGTGCGTTATTCATATTCACACATGTTGTGTTGTGAAGGCCGCCGGTCGGGTGACGGATGTGCTCTGATAAGTGACAAACAAAGCCCACGTCGTCCCCACACCGCTGCCCACTTATCATTGGATGCACTGATAAGGTAGTTAAGCGGCGCGGCCCTTTAACTCCGTTCCGATTAACACGTTACATAATATAACAAGTAGGTGTGCTCAGTGATGTATTGCCTAGGATAGACCATGGACGTGCTAACCTGGGTTCAAGTATTCCCTAACTGTGGCTCCTGGTACTTGTCTGTATGACATGTTGTAGGAGGCAGTCGTTAAGTCGTGTTGGGGGCGTTGGTGGAATCTTGGTATGAATCTGACTCTACAACATATAGGTTAGCCACGTAAACTACAATCATTGTGGCTTTTACTCTTATATTGATAAGTGACCTATTCTGTTGGAGTGTAAACCTCAATAACGATAATCATATTTGTAAAGTCACAATCGAACAAGATAATGAAATGCTTATAATATGAGTAGTTGTATAATATGCAGGAGCCACACTGAGAGCAGTCACACGCGCCGCCGTCTCCGTCCGTACTTATTTTATTATCTCAGTGTGTCAACTGTGCCTACTTATTAAACATATGTCCCTAGTGGAGAATAACGCGCGCTCATCCTGTATATTTTACACCGAAAACCTTAGTAAAATAGTGCCGTAGCCTAATGTCAGCTTGAGCTATATAATGTTATGATCCTACGTATATATTTATGAATGCACGATGCTATACATATTATAAGCAACTCCCTCAAGTAAAGCTAACGTCAAGTGGCGCGCAGAGGACGCGTCGCGGTCGGAGCTGGGACCTCCACGTGAGGATCACAATAGCATTTGCTTCACAATAAATATGCACGCGCCGAGACATTGTGCCTCCCGAAGGCTGCGTCTCGGCGTCAGTATTATACTGAACACTCGTTATATTATACGGTAGCGCTACATCCAGCCGATCATCATTTATTATAAATGTCGGCAACTGTTGCTGTGTTATGTTTATTTACGTTAGTTTAATACTTTAACAATATATACATTCCCAAAAAAGTCTTGTTAGCATCATGATTTTACCTGAGAGTGATGATTGCAGTGGTGTTAGATGTTGCTGAACGGTCGCTGTCACTCATGATCTTGTTGTGCCGCTATCATTAGATAGTTGGAGACCTATAGGTACTCGTGCCGGCCACGTGACACGCCTGTTATTGTGGCTGGAGTGTCTGTCTGTGCAGTCGGAGCTCGCCATATATCATTAACGAGAGTGAGGTCACCGTCCGCGCCTCATTCCTCTCCTGCAGTTTATACGCTCGGCTCCAACAGACAGACAGACGAGACGCTATATTACGACTACTACACGACGTTGACAATATCATGAATAATGTACATAATATATGTGAGTTATTCGGAAACAAGCGAGTGCATTATTATTCTCATACATATACCATATATTACGAGCATCGCACTCCGATACCACTCGTGTATACTATACTCGTAAAACAGAAATAACAACAACTATGAAATTACTGTAACGCTATTATTTCTCTCGTCTAACAAAAAGGCTGCGGGTAAAGCGCTCGGCTCGGCGCGGTGCGGTAGGAGCAGCATAAAGGGGACACACGGCGCGGCGCGACGCTGGAAGAGAGGTGAAGAGAGGACAT
Organism: Hemithea aestivaria; assembly: GCA_947507615.1. Taxonomy (NCBI): domain Eukaryota; kingdom Metazoa; phylum Arthropoda; class Insecta; order Lepidoptera; family Geometridae; genus Hemithea; species Hemithea aestivaria. The sequence goes on along the minus strand of OX382339.1, from coordinate 16,368,416 downwards.
ACGGCGCGGCGCGGCGCAGGAGGAGAGGCACGAAGTGGGCGCTCGGCGCGGCACGATTTTTGTCGTCGGAGTAATCTCGCCGCTACCAACACCATTTAGATTATCTCTTAATACCTGTTTTAAGGTCACTGCACACCGAATACTAAACATTTTTTAGTTTGTTTTGGAAATGTACCTCACATTTCAAACCAGAAACATAATATACAAAGTATTTTGAAGCTACGTCGTAATAAAATTTGTTATGATATATCTGCTGAGGCGTGCTACAAGAAAAATCAGTAAAATAAATTATAATTATAATTAGTATCACATCTAGTAAAACGTTTGCTTATAATTACACACTAAAATGTAAATTATGATGACTCACGAACGCAGCTGCAGTAGTTTGATAGCGGACTGATTATATATACCTTATAATAGAGGAGCCATAAAGGACGCGCCATCTCAGTTTATAGTGGATCGTCATTTCCACTTTAAATATAACAAACATCAATAGAATCATCAAATAACTTTTGCTGATCACAGCACTTATTGATTATCCTCAAAATGAACTTTTCGAAACTTTTACACTAATGACTTACGATGGTAATATTGCAGATGTGAGTAAAACCGGGAGCATTTCCTAGTGTCAACATAAATCCTTCAAATGCTTTCAATAAACCGTTTCACTGGTATGTTCTAGAGGCGTTCCTTTGACGTACGGACGTGATATGTAATGGCGTAGCACCCGCCGCGTAGCGCTCGTAGCTCCGCGTAGCACCCCTCGTAGAGCGCTCGTAGCACCCGTCGTCGAGCTCTCGTAGCGCCGGAGCTACGAGGCTCCTTCCGTTTGATTAATTCGTTCACAACATCGTTTCTCTTTTACTTCGAGCCGAGAATTGATTTGTGGCTCTTATTTCTATTAGGGTATAATATTTCAGCGGAATATCCTCCGTGGAATTATGTTTATTTCTGCCAAATAGAAATATAAAGTATTGATAATGTAAATATTATTTTACCGAGAAGTGCTCGATACTCACACAGAAACTGATTTCCATTTTCCAATATCGTTTCAAATGAAAACTCCAGGAACTGACTCTCAAAGGAATTTCAGTAACAGGTTAGTACAGTTCACTACATTGAAAATGAAATCTTTTTAACTGTATGTCACGTCAGGAGTCATTGTACTATCGGAACCCTCACTATAACAAGCGCACAGTGTAGGTTGTATTATTTACAACAAACAAAATGAAGTTGTTAGTAAAAGTATGGTGTAATAATGATTCCAACAGTGTCAACATACCTGTAGTGAATGCGGCGTCGTCTCGACCGCATCTCCGATATCCATCGTTAAACTGATTCATTTCATCCCCCCCCCCTCTCTCTCTCCCCCCTCCTCCCCCGCGCCGCCTTCCGCGACGATTACACCTAATTACGGTTTGTGATTGTTTGTATAATGATCATGTTGAAAATGATTCCCAAATTGTTTCCCAAGTGATATAGAGTCAGTCTGTGGGACACTATAGAGACGAGTCGCCGCTCGTCGTGTGACGTCACATTTCATAACCACGACTAGCGAACTGTTCGTGTGCTCGTGTAACTGTGGACAACGGTATAAATGTCACGCCTGCAAATACCGAGCTAGCAACTAAAGGGCATTTGCCATTGTAGGTGGTCCTATTATTGTATATAGTGAGTCGAAGCGCACTCGATACCTCGCAGTGGACGATGTGTATAAGAAGGTCTTACTCTAGAAGCTAACATTTTGTACGCTCTATGCATATTAATAAATATGTTGTAACAGGGAGATGATCACGGATGTGGTACCAGCACTCAGCACCGTGAGGTACCCGCTCCATCAGTATATATAAAGTAAGGTCTCTGTGTGAGGTCGCAGCTGGAGGTCGCTGGTTGTTAGAGGCTCGGGTTATTTGTTCGTGTGAGGGTAGAGTAATGCGACCGATCGCCACTATTGCCCCATATATTAGTGAGCGACGGCCGCTGTCCGCGCGCACTCCTTTATTCACCTTCTTTTATACTACCTTCCTCTACTTTAATGTCGTTTTATTCATATAATATTATTATCATATAATTGTGTTTCAGTGCTCGTAAACCAGCACGCTGGCAGTGCTAGTTTGTATTAATAATATTAAAACTGTGATTTTTCTTTGGTTACAATAAAGAATATTCTTATCTTATGTTATCATTTGAATTGAACTAAAATATACCAATAGATATTCATATTAAATAACTATAAATTTGGTGACGTATGTACATTTGCGTTTACAGTACATTTAATTAGACGCCTGATGTAAATAATCAATATGGTGTTGAATGTTGGTGTGCGGACCTGTGGAAGGCAAACAGTATATAGTGTGCAATATAACTGTGCACAGGATTTGGTGCAAATACGAGTATAATTCATTGAAAGTCAATAAATACAAATTATTAATACATTTAACATCTACTACTATATAATATACATACATAGTACCTCCGTCCCGCAGCTTTACTCGCCCCTTGACATCCAATTAAAACGATAAGTGTATATGTGTGTGTATTCAAACCAATTGTAATAGTTATCAAATTGTACAAATAATATCATTAAGTTATATTCGCATTTACATAATATATCGTTCTCTCATGCCAGATAGGCTGTGCTAATTTTGAAATGAAATAATCCAAACACCCAAAAATATAAAAGACGAACAAAAATTCACGATATTCATATCATAAAGAGATCAACGAGTACAAAATATAATTCTGATTCAGTAAAATATCTTATTTCACATTACAAACATGAATCATGAATTAGGAACGGAGAGTAAAACCTCATTAAGGATATGAAAACCTCGCGGAATACAATTTGGAGTCGCTCGGTAATATTTCCATTCCAATTAACGAACACACGGCGGCGGGCGCGGCCGGGGGAGGACGCTAGTCACGGAGGTATATTTTTCTCTTTGATCAGAGCGCGCGTCATCTTTCATTTCAATTTTGTCGGAGCTTTGTGTAGAATTATAATATTGTGTTTTATTTGAGAATATTTAACGAACAGTAAAAAATAATATCATGATGCTTTAACAGCGGAGCTACGGTCGAGCGCCAGTTCCTCGTCTGCTTGTAACGCTTTTGCTGATTCTTTTTATAGGAATATATAATAATCCTACTCAATGAGACAGTACCTCACTAAAAGCAAATGTTAAGATGTGTGTTTGTCACTCTACGTCAAGATTATTGTCGTTTTCAACTGCATATTATTATCTATTTTAGAGTATAATATTATGTATTTTAGAGCATTAGTTGAATGATGGTGATTTTATGAGTGAGTGTCGGTAATCGGTACGTGAAGCAGTAGTGAGGTATGACCACCGCGAGGAGTCGTGAGAGCTGCCCCCATCGAGTGTATATGTCTAGTGGTAGTGTAGTCGTGACGTCACACAGCGTGCGGTGCTCGCGGCGGTGACGGTGTGACGTCACACAGGGAGCGGAGCTCGCGGCGGTGACGGTGTGACGTCAGCTCCAACACAGCCGCTCATAAATCGCTCCACACCGGCACACACACGCCGCACTCTGTGCCTCTCACTAGAGACCTCCTGTCACACCTCCTGTCACACTGCGCTGTATCCACGCACGAACACATTAGTTCCCAATATAATCCATTCGAACAATAAATTATTATAATCTATATACTCGTATATAACTAACTGCGCCCGGCGGTTTTACCCGCTATACTGTAGCCTATGTGTTATTTCATAGCCTATCTCTATATCGAATATCAAAATAATTATTTTAACAAATGCGCTATCATATGTACCTACATACATATTTATACGTACATAGTACATGTAATAACTAAACGATCTGTTGTGAGTTGTGATATCCCGAGCGATATGAACACTTTGAACAAAATTTTACGAGTTTGATGGAAATGATTTACGAGAACACACTCATGCCGTCGTTGTATTTTTTTTTTTATGTAATAGGTGACAAACAAGCAGACGGCCCACCTGATGGTAAGTGGCACCGTCGCCTATGGATACCTGCAATACCGGGGGTACCGCTGGTACGTTGCCTACCTTTCAAGACTCTATTCACTTGCCTTTATTATAATATTATCTAAACACAGAGGCTGTACAAGATTACAATGGATTTAATTGTAAAAGCAGAATGTATGTAATACAAGGTACTACACAACATAGAAACAAAACAAGATAGTAACACAATATAGAAGTAGGTATAGTTGAGCACTGCCCCCAGGCGGCGGATTATAATCAATCGTACCGGTAGCGTAGCAGCACCTCGCATAAGTTTTTTAATAGTGTGGTCGTGTGCGGACCCCGCACGATGCGGACGCGGCGCGGCTCCGGTGCGGCTCCGGCGCGGGCGGAGCGCGGACGGGAGCAGTGTCCGTACCGAGTGTCCGCTCGCCGGCGGCACCCGAGCGCGGCGTGTCGCGGTGCAATCAAACGCCGGTTCGTTTTCGGGAATTGCGCGCCTTTTCCGGCTTCCAGGAACGGCTCCTGTGCCGTTTTCAAATAGAAATTTTTGAGGTAAAATGTCGACGCTGACCTAATTCAAACATTGAACACCGACGCACGCGATATTACATTCCTAGCGCTGGAGCCTCCCTCGAGTGACGTGAGCCATACACCTCTCGCTGTAATCCTCACTAACTAGCCTCCCTGCAGGCTCAGCCGGCGAGTGAGGCCGGTGGACGCGCCTAGTCTGCACACATGTAGTGTACACTCTTATGACGCGAGTGATGCGACGTCGGCACACAATGCGGCTACATGTTGTTACACTGACTACCTGTCATGGCAGAGATGAACTAGGGCTCCTGTACCTGACATCATTGAGGCCTGCCTGTGGTGGGCGTCGTATGCACGTTACGCACGAGTGACGTATATCTAGTGCACCTAGATGTCAACTAACAGAGATTAGTGTACCTGTACCGAGAGGAGGCGAGGGAGGCCGCGGTCGTACACTAGCATGTGACTGGTTATATAATGGTTGGTTTCAACTAAACGTTTACTATTAGGAGCAATGTCCGAGACTCGGCTAACTTCTCCGGTGCGACGAAGATTGGTGGATCGAGCGACTAGTTGTATACAACAATACATCTAGATAAACTACACTACTGTGTGATGTGTTGTAATTATTTGAACAACACACTGTAATATGTGAGTCTAACCATACGGTTAGACTCACATATTACAGTGTGTTGTTGCCACTATATTTATAACCAAATTCCATGTGTGTAAACTGATGATTATGAAACGTTTCTTAACCGTCACGACACACTTCACCATACGTGTGTGATTCAATATAAAGTGGTGTTATTGTGAGAAACCTACGATTCCGCAGAGTTAGCGTTACTTAGAACATGGCTCGAAGCGCTTAATAATTTTGTACGTAAATATTGATTCATCCATTCGTTGCCTTTATCATGATTTTTATACATTTGAATTTTTTTGTTTATTTGAAACATTCTTCATAATTTCTTTCCATCTATTTAACATAATCTATATGTACTTGTATTAATATAATTTGATAAGTTTTGCTACAAACTTCTGTCATTGAAAATGTATACCTAACTGGAGTGATGAAACGCAAGCTAGGACGGGTCCGTCAACAGTCCGCGCTCTCTCGGGGACGGAAACTATAAACTTGCCGGAGAAGGATTTAAACGGAGTTTACAACGACCCCCTCCCAGCGCCGGTCACAGGGCGCCCCCCCCCTCCCCCTCACGGGGAGGGAGGGCCGTTTAAAAACTTACCGACACTTCATAACTGGAGTGAGAACAAGCAGCGCGCGGATTGTTGCGGCGCTCACCGACGCCAGGGCTGCCACACACACACACACACACACACGCGCACACACACACGCACACACGCACGCACACACACACACACACGCGGCGTATCCGTGACAAGTCGCTCACGCAACCCTCTCACGTTCGCAACTAAATGTAACATTTCCATATTACGTATATAAAATTATCTTTGAACTGCTCGCAGACGAGCGAGTACGACGTCTTTTTATAGATACATAGCACACTTTGATATAATATTTTATCACAAATATATGTATACTGTATGCGTAATATGTCGTATTAACTGAAAACCAAACTGACCATATTTTACACAAAGTGGAGAGCCGCAATATGAATAAATGCAATATTTTATCGACCGAGCGAAGCGAGGTCTTAGAGTCGAAAGCCGCGAAATGCCTGCGTTTGGACCAGTTTAACGCTTGACCTCTGATGCTCAAGTTTGGTCGATGTTTACTTGAAAACGGTTAATCCAAATTAAATGAAATTTTACACACAAGTTAAGAAGGTTAATTGGATAATTTAAGTGAAAAAATTAGCAAAATAGGTTACAGGGTTGCAGAGATATAGGTGACTTAAAGTCTTTACGATAGGTCTGACGATTATTTCAAAACTGGACCGCTGATAATTTTTTTTCTAACATATACACATTTTTTATAAGCGACACAAATATATTAGCCAAAGTTTATGTTTGTATGTATGTTTGTTACGCGATAACTGGAAAACCAATGGTCCAATCTGCATGAAACTTTGCAAACGCGTAATATAAATCCATAGAATTTTTAAGTTCGAACATGAGCCAAATCGGTCGAAGGGTTCAAGAGTTAAAGAGATTGCTTTATTACAATGAAACCGATGATCCAGTCTTGATAAAAAATTTTAAACAGGTAGTACAAACTAAAAGAATTCTCACGTCCAAAAATGAGCCAAATCGGTGCAAGGGTTGTAGAGTTATAGAGAATACAAAATTACAATGTTTATCGATTATAATATTATGAGAACTACAGGGATATTCAGTTTTCCGTCAGGGAACCGAACCAAAGACCAAATTGTCAAAAATCGATACGACGTAATACGTCATTTCATACATTTTTGATAATTCGGTCCTAGGTTCGGTTCCCTAACGGATAAGTAAATAGCTATGTTGACTTTCTCAAAATATTATGAATTTAAATGATCGTGCGGGTGAAACTTAAACCCATTTTTTATTCAAATAGTAGTCCAGTCAATGAGTGCCCAAAAGAGGCATGTGGATCGAAAAGTCGAAAGCAGAAAAATCTAACTTAGGAACTTTGTTTGGACTATTCAGGAGATTAACATACTAAAAGTTCCCACCCCTCCGAGGTGATCCCGAGGGGTGGGGGGGCCGAAGAAGGTCCCATTTTTAGGTTTTTTGCCTAAATGTCAAAAACTGGGCGTAGTACGATATTTTGTTTTACTACATTATAAAAGCTTTGAAATTTCCTACAACTTTGGCTTTAACACTTTTTATCTATATCCATCGTCCAGCTATGAGCTTCCAAACATGGTCTATTTTTAAGATGCTGAAATTAGTTTTCCATACAAAGTCGGTAAAAAAATCTTATATAAGTAAGTAATATTTGACCAACTTCTGGTTGTCGTACCATAATGAAACTTTGTAAATGTCTAGAAATATGATGACAGTTCAATAATTTGGTACCACTGAGCTGATCTGATGATGGAGCCAGGAGGTGTTTACTGAACCTCTTCAATGGCTATTAGTAAACCCGTCGAGTTTGGGCACATTACACTCGAATTGGCATAAGCAAAAAACCTAAAAATGGAACCTTCTTCGGCCTCCCCCCCCTCCCCTCGGGCTCACCAAGGATGAGTGGGGACTTTTAGTATGTTTATGTTCTGAATAGTCCAAACAAAGTTCCTAAGTTAGTTTTTCTACTTTCGACTTTCGAGACAGCGCCAAAGATCCGTTTTTTGTAAAGTTGTAGTTTGTAAAGTTCATCCACAAGTCTTTTGTTTAAAAAAATAATTAATAATTAGGCCTACGTTTGATCACATTATCCCACCTGATGGAAAGTGCAAATGTGATCGACGAGCTGCACGTATAAAAAGTCTGATAATGCCTTGACCAAGGACACTTTGTCTTGCTCAGTAGCTGTAGATACATCTTGAAAACCTGCGAGCCTAGATGTTACGCGTGACTGTCATAGCTCTGCGTTCTCGCTCCAAGTCTAAGTCATCATCGGCTGCTACGACAAAAATGTTATAGAATTAGCTACAATATCAATATAATAACTGTTGTAAATTTGCTGTATAACACAAGTAAAGCTAGATATTTTTTCCCAATTTCAATTATTCTAATGTCCACTGCATTGGCAACTTCTTCGTAAACAAGTGCTACAAACTATGAAGATTTTTTGAGATTTTTTTTAAAGACTATAGTAATATTTATTATTTTATTCTATTATTTTCTGCAAGTGAATACACACATAACCTTTCATAAAGATAAAGATTTTTTTAATGTATATCCGTTACGTATTTTGAGTTTTAACATTACTTTCAATTTTGGCATTTTCCTTTCCTTTTACGAATATAATAGGTTAAAGTTTCCATACAATTATATTTCGTAGATACTTATAACTTTTTACCCATGTATACCTATTTTGAGGGAAATTGGGTCTGCGAGGTCCCAGTTCGCGGCGAACTACTAGTACAAATAAGTTGAAATCGGTAACCCTGCGGGCCGTTCCCGGAACTATATTCCGCTCCACAGCGGCGGCGACAGCGCGCACAGTCGCGCGCCCTCACCGGACCACGCTGTAAACCGCTCGCTGTAGGCTCTCGCGCTGGGATATAGAGTTGAAAGTCGCCCGCCACACACCGATCATGGGAATTATGAGCCTCTTCCAGATATCTTTATATTTCAGAGAATAAAGTTGAAATTTGTTTGACAAATAGCAGACGTGACGATATTAATGAATTTCCGCGCTACTCTGGCCACTACACGCCGCACGCAGTAACTCAGCTTCATACGACGGTCACTGACCCTCCTGTTGTCTATTACTCTCTACTCACACATACATCATACCACTACTATATCAATGTTATTCAAACCAAAATGGTATCACTAATTATGACAAAATGAATGAAGCTACCAAAGGCAGGAAACTCGAGAGAGCTCCGAGGTCGAAGGATTTATTATTCTACGTCTACAAAAGGTGTCATTATGATTTAAACTGAATTTAAATACAAAAACATTATTTTCTTGATTTTTCTAGCATACAATAAAGAAACAACTAATATGTAACCATAATAATGAAAGTTAAAAGAAATATGAATGGTCCTGAGTAGGTAGCTGTGTGTCGGTAGTAGCGGGTAGTGCAGCGGCAGGTACGTGCAGCGTGCAGAACTTGTTCAGTAGTGTCGGAGTGCGGGGACGCCGCGCCGCCCACCGCCGGAGCAGCGGAGACAGGTGCGTCGGCTGGTGGGTGACTGCAGCCGCGGGAGGAACGGATTAACCTCACGTCGCAACACTCACTCCACTTTAAACGATCACCTCGCTTCCTGCCATACCTATGGCTATGATAGTGTTGCTCAACCGTGCATTTACTGATAGTTTCTAATACTGAGGATGCGACATATTCCATCAATAAACTTTAATAAAATATAAAATAATATCGTCTACGATTATTAGTATGAATATTTATTATTATGATCGTAGTATTCCGACTGCAGACAGTCACTCCATCGTTTTTTTTTTCATTCCATCGTCACTCGCACCAGAGCCCACATTATGCAGATCCGACGTGCGCTGAGCAGCATACTACTAGTTATTGCGAGTGTTTGTACAAGACCACACACATGAAGACACAAGTTACGGATGAGCGTTATAACACCATCCGCGTCCGCGGTGCCCGACACGCGCGTCAATATCTGTGAACAAGTATGTCAGATCTCTCCTCCCATGTAAACAATGTGTGGAGACGTTCGTTACTTGCGATACAAACAGTCGCATTAATGGGATTATGTAGACAATGAGGAGCAGGATCATCACACACCGGTTCGTAAACTCGTCTCATCAACAATACTCATGCGTCTACTCTAACCACGAAATACTAATATTCGCGGTTGTTTAAAATAAGAGCGAACTGTAATATACATAAGTTCCTAAACTATAATATGTATTTGTACGAGTAGATAATTAAATAATACAACGTATATAACAAGCAATGTGTGTAGCGCGCGAGGTTCCCCGCAGTTTGAGGCTGCTGAGGGCGCTAACTAGGCGGCTGCTCCGGCTCCCACCCGCCACCTGACAGCCGCCGCCGGTGACCATCACCCGACACTAGCCTGCTACAACTACGTTCCATTTCTAAGACTTTTTAAAATTATCACTATACTAACTACTACTACACTATAATAAATAGTCGAATTAAAAGGTGTGGGTGCAGAGCTGCTAATAACATTATTATTTATTATGCAGCGACCGACTCCGGGGCCACAGGGCAGTTGTGGCGGGGCCTTTACACCACCGCGCTCATTACAATATTATAATGTTACTTTTTATTACAAAAGCTCTCACATTTAACTTAGACAACGAGCCGAGGTTCACGCCGCGCACGAACAATGTTGCTGCATTCATGGCGCGTGCACTTTACATGTGTTATTATTACTTGTACAGCTTTTACCCTAATGGACATTATACCACTAAAACATGTAGCTTTGTACGCAAACTGCTCAACAAATTAACTAACATAATGGCGCGGCAAACGCAATCTCGTGATGGGAGTTATTTTGAACTTACAGGATATATAGGATATGTTGTGGTATGTTGATTTTAACAACACACCACAACATGTAATGGACACGAAGGATCGTCGCAGCAACAACTGACGTTGCGAGAGTTCTATGAGGGCGCGAGTGATCCGCACTCCAGCGCCCGCTCCAACATTAATAAGGAAATTTGTTGCGCTCCTCTACTAGAGACCAATTAAAACAACCACTTCCTACACACGAACGTTGCACGACAACTATTACATTGATCTGTATTATTTGATCGTATATTTATTCTTGCGAAGCGTATATATATGATGAAGATGACTAGCAGCCACCGCAGGGTGTAGCGACCTAAATTGAGTCTAGTAATAGTTAGCTCACCACTACTGATGACAGGACACATACATTTATTTAATTTTTCCATAATAAAACAACATGTCTACGTTTGATCACATCTCACCGGACAGTGCTGACGGCCTGAACAGATGCGGTCGATGATGAATCAAGTAAACATTACCAAGTTGTAGTTGTATCGCTCGGGAAACAAGTATGACGTCAATACAAACACGAACGTTCTTATAAAAATGTAGAATAAAATGTCTTGGAAAAATTTTACAAGCTTTTATTTACTGTGTTTTATTTACCTGTCTGTTGTCTGTCTATCTGTAATCAACTCTAGTAAGTAAAATTTGATCCACTTCCCGGTCTCTGATTGAGCTGAAATTTTGCATGCATGGATAAATCAGATGACAATGCAATATTACTATGACATCGAGCTGATCTGATGATGGAGCTGGAAGGTGGCCATAGGAACGCCGTAATTAAACAACGCAACCCGATCAACTTTGGGTTCATTTGATTCGACTTGACAAGTACTTTGGTGGAGCTTTGGTAATAATAATAAAAGTTTGTTTTAAAAAATTTTTTTTTAATTTCACTTGTTTTACACATAAATTATAATCTCAAACTTTTGTTTAGCTTTAAAAAAAAATATGACTTTAGATGTCGCTTGTACTAAAGAGATCGAGATCGTGCCGAATGTAGTGCGCGATCCGCAGCATACGAGTACATGACAACCAACTGAGTGTAGCCGGGGCCGGGGCCGGGGCCGGGGCCGGGGCGGGCTGGTTACCTACTACTTTGTAACCTCCATCAACAACTTGTTTTATGAAGCTCTGCATTCCGCGGGCTTTTTACAACTGTTTACATATTATACCTACCACTTATATAGCGGGCGGCAGCTGTCTCTCATAGCAAAAGCTCTGATATAACTGAAACTGACCCGTACTGACTTTCAGAAGAGAGATTAATTCAAATAGTCCGTGATTATAATAGCGTCGTATAAAGTAGCTGGCACATTACCCGTTGCACTTTAAACTATGACTTTTAAATTGTTTCATAATGAGAAACTTGAATGTATACTCGAACAGAAAGAGCTTAAATATTCATTAAGACGCTCTTTTGTGTGGAATTACGATGCAGCCCTCGCCTTGACTGGACGAGCGCTTTGAATTTATTACATTGTAGAGTGTAATCTGCGCTCAAACTGGTTCTCGGGAGATCAATAAGGTATTATAATCAAAACAAAAATTTATAATTAGTTGCGAGGTATCTAGTAATGCTATTGAACTATACTAATCAAAACTAAAATAATAAATAGTAAGTTTATTATTAAGCTATAAAATGTAAGTAAGCAGGCACCGATACCTATACCTACAAGTATAACATAAAACATAAAAAGTAAAGCGATGAATCAACCGTTTACGACGTGCTTAACTTTATGAAGTGTGTTGAAGCTGCGCCGTAAACTGCCGACGTAACTACAATCAATATAATATGTTCGGTTACTACTTCACAACAATCTATTAATGTTATTGTAACGAACTATTAACATACTTTCTAAAAACTGATCCAAAATGGATGAGAACGCTGTGAATTTATTGACGCGAATTAAATGAACACTGTTTGTAACCCGAGCCACGCGAGTGGAGTCACGCGGTGTCACCCATTTTGATCGCAAGGTCCCTACGAATGAGGCTTATTTGTAGCAAGGTCCCGATCTAGTCAAGCAAACACAAGCAAACACAAGCACTCCACTCGCGACGCTGGCGGGCGGCGGGAGGCTGCACACGTGGCTGTTGCCAAGCGGTCATAATTACCGTGTCCCGGCATCATTCTCACTGAACCTAAGGAGGGATTTATCCCGCCTTCTAGGTTTAGTCTGCTACTATCTACGGCCGCATTGTTGTTTAACATCACGAGAGATTGTGGTTAAATGTTAACCTATAATCATTAAAAAAGCCGCCTTTGCGCTCGTTTGGTTGTCCGCTATGTTATTAATTATTTTAAATATTACTTGGATCATATAATCACGTAGCTTAAACCTAAGCGCGACCTAAAGCAGCAGTAACAGCGCATGATATGCTCGTATGTAATGCGATCCATTGCGGCGCGACACTCTGCTGTTTGTGCCAACTTTAATTTAAGCAAGCAATACATCTTTTACAAAAAAACACTTATTTATACAACCTACGAGTATAATAACATGTACCACATTCACATATTAGGTACCTAACTACGAGTCTGTGTTACCTGCAGAGCCTACCCTGGAGATCTATATTAATAATTTCGTAAAGGGGTACGGTAGACTCGATCAAAACCTTATATGAATAACAAAACATAAAAAAATATTGATTTTGAGTCGACAACATATATCCGCAAAATTCGGAATATAGAGAATTTCGTTAAATTCCGACGGCACTGACAAACAAACCGCTATCGCCATTTTCATTTGGTGTCAATCGTTGACGTTTCGCGAAAATATTGTTTTTGGCGCTTTTTTTTTTTAATGATATAATTTCGTCAAGGAGTACGGTAGACTCGATCAAAACCTTATATGAATAACAAAACATAAAAAAATATTGATTTTTGCGGTGGCGTCAATCGTTGACGTTTCGCGAAAATATTGTTTTTGACACTATTTTTATCATATTTTACCATATTTTACTCGACACTGGCAAAATGGATGCAGCGAAGGGCTCTCCGCAAAGATGGTGAGTAGTATTTTAGTAGGTATGTAGGCAGGTTGTGTTTTTAAGTGAATTAAGATGAAATAAGATTGTAAGACATTCTGCATTTAAATAAAATAAGTACTTATTTACTTCCAGTGACATGCAATTTTTGTAAAGGCAAAATATTTGCAAGAAACTGCAAGGAAATGCAAATGTGCAGTCGATGTGTGGAATGCGACAACATTATACTCGGTAAGCGGCGCAATATTTTTTCTCTATAACCCGACAAATGATAAATAATATCAATGACCACATGCATACCTAGCCTGTGTTGAGGTATTATGAACAGAAACAGACACGAAATTTTACCGTTTTTCTTGATAATGGAATGGACCCCTATGTGCAAGTTCAACTTGAACTTGGCTTTACTGCTGACTTTACGTTACTGACATTATTAATTGTATATATTTTTGCAGACAATTTCAATTATTGCGAGTGTTGTGGCCTAGAAACAATGAGGCAGTTAAGAATAACCAAGGCTCGGGAACTATCAAACCATTTTCCAAAAAATCAAACTGCTCCTGTTACATTTACACAACCTGACAAATCCCAAGATTTATTTGATGACTTTCAGGTAAGTTAATGGTGTAGGTCACTGCGTACAGTGTAATGAAAAATAATATACTTATTATCAGATGGAGGTGTGAGAATATAGTGTAAGACCCATTTACAAAAAAGTCTTTAAATAACGATTTTCGTGGCTTATGTCTCCACCATACAAATTATTAGTATGTGCTTATTCGGCATATTTTTCTGAACATGAAAAGTGCGGTAGTCACCTCCTAAGTGTATGGGACAAAAATGGCCGCCGGGCCTATTCTATTGTGCGGATTATTTTAATATCTACTGAACCGATTTACTTCAAAAGGATGTCAAATTATAAAATGAAATTATAAATGAATGATGGGTTATTAAATGAGCATCATTTTATTCCTAAAAACTATCAATGTGAAGTCAGTAGTACCAAAGGAAATATTTCCAAAAAACATAATTACTAAAAAAATAATTTTCTTTTTATGTATATAGCTTGGTAACCGTTAGGATAATGCAAATATAGCTTATTATAAAATATTTAGTTTAGTTCAACAGCGTTCTAAAAAAAACTTGATTCATTACAATAAAGCTATAAACAACGAAACTGCAGCCGTTTGAATGAGCCTCGGTAGCCTAAAGGCTTACCTACCGCTATGAGTTCCCTCACTACTGAGTAAATCGGTTCAGTAGATATTTATATAACACACACAATAGAATTGACCCGGCGGCCATCTTTGTCCCATACACTTAGGAAGTGACTACCGCACTTTTCGTGTTCAGAAAAATATGCCGAATAAGCACATACCAATAATTCGTATGACGGAGATATGTCCCACGGAAGTTTATTTTATTTCGCTCGGGGACTCTACTAATATACCTACATACATTCACAATAATTATTATTATTTGAATATATTTTCCCCTTTAAGGTCGATAACGAAGAGTTGACGGTAATCGAAGAGTCACTGGTGACTGATGATGTTTCTTCGGACAACGAGAAAACACAAGAATCAATGCTGTCAGTCAGCAGTGATTTTATTTATTTAGAAGAAGAGGAGAAAGAAAACATACCAAATGGCGGGCAGACCCCCGAAGAAACGTAAATATTCAAGCAGGTTTAGTACAGAACATCAGCCCCCCAGGACTAACTATGTATATTTAGCACTTTCAAATAACACCATTAAAGTATCAGTACATTCAGTTGGGTCTATGAATTATGAATGTGTTCAATGTCAAGCACTTCATTTTTTTGGTGAAAAAATTAAAAATCATTTTAAAAATTGTTGTCATAATGGGAAGGTATATGTACATAGACCCAGATAGAGCATTAAAGCCAATTCCTGATATATTATTAGATTTATACAAAAGCAATACGTCTGATGCTAATCATTTTAAGGCTAATATACGACAATATAATTCAGCATTTGCAATGGCATCTATAAATTCAAACTTGAACACACTCCCTCCAGGATTTTTCACTTATAGGGTACAAGGGCAAATTTACATAAAAACTGGATCTTTGATTCTGTTGCAAGGTCATAAACCACAATACAACCAATTGTACATAATTTAAAATGAAGCAGCATTAAATGAACGTTTATCTGATTCTAGAAATAACAATTGTAGAAGCAATATAATGAGGTCCTTACAAACAATGCTAAATGAATCTAATCCTTTTGTCAAAATATACAAAAGGGTGGGTGCAATTTTAGCTGAAGAGGAATTAATATATATAGCTAGGTAACCGTTAGGATAATGCAAATATAGGTTATTATAAAATATTTAGCTTAATTCAACAGCGTTCTAAAAAAACTTTATTCATTACAATAAAGCTATAAACAACGGAACTGCAGCCGTTTGAATGAGCCTCGGTAGCCTAATGGCTTAGCTACCGCTATGAGTTCAGCGCTACCGAGGCTCATTCAAACGGCTGCAGTTCCGTTGTTTATAGCTTTATCGTAATGAATAAAGTTTTTTTAGAACGCTGTTAAACTAAACTAAATAAGTAAATCGGTTCAGTAGATATTAATACAACCCGTACAATAGAATAGACCTGGCGGCCATCTTTGTCCCATACACTTAGGAAGTGACTACCGCACTTTTCATGTTCAGAAAAATATGCCGAATAAGCACATACCAATAATTCGTATGACGGAGAGATGTCCCACGGAAGTTTATTTTATTTGGCTCGGGGACTCTACTATTATTTTGATTGTTGATTTGAAATAAAAATTATTTGTGTAAACATTTTTGCAGTTTTTATTTACTATATTTATTAAACACAACGAACGATGCCATGCGAATCTATGCTTGCTTATACCTTTAATATTCTTTGAGAACCGATGACTACAGAAATATCTACCTACATTTTGCACCTGGATGTATGTTATGAGTCAAATTTCACCCGAGCGAAGCTGGGTTTTCATCTAGTATACATATAATGTGGTAGTATAAATAAAGTGATAAACTCAACAAGTAGCAGTCGTATTAGCCGGTTAATGATATACATTAGTAAAGTTACAACTGGGACCGATAACTGTCGCAAGTTCTCAACTAACTCTACAGACCTACAATAACAGCCTTCACTCGCCCGCTGACGTCATCATACTCACACAGTTTATTGAAGGGCTCTTTATACGCACTGACTGGTCTTTTCAAAGCAGAATGTATCTATGTAGGTGTTATAAAATATACATAATATTATATAGTTATAGCGTATGCCCCTGACTTCACCGATTATATTAATAATATACGAGTATTATTCTTAACCTCATCTCGTAGCCGCTCGTAGCAATCTCGTAGCGGGCTCGTAGCAAGTGCTACGACGTGCTACGGCCCCGCATTAAGTTTATATTCGCCATATAATGTTACTTGACGGTACCTTTCTCTCCGAGTAGGCACTCGTACACGGCGGGAAGGTAATCCTCGCGCGAACGCAATCAAAATACAATTATAAAGTAATCTCGTGTGTTCATTATTGGCGGCGGCGTCCTTCGGGAGCTTTCCTGTCGGTACAAGTATCTGTCGGTACAAGGGTACCAGTGTAGCGAGCCCAGCTACCTGCGAGACACAGCAGTCAGGCGCGGGAGACATTAGCACCGCGGTAGAGCCTCCCGTGTCGTAGAGGCTAAGCCTGCCGCCCTGTCTGCTACCGGCGCTATATACTCCTGTAATATCCTTGAAGGCAGTCTTCACTGCCTCCTGCCTTAAGTTGACACCCGCGTGGAATATTATAGTCGTACGTATAATAGAGTCGTGCAATAACCCCGCGAGTAGAGCGGTATAATCTGGTCTCGAGACACGTGTGAGCGTATACTCGGTGGAGGCTCCATCGCATGTAATCAAACGAGCGGGTTTATGTCGTCGTCTCAGTCTCTCTCTATATTTGCGTTTTGTGCACAGTTTGTGACGTCATCAAACTAACAGATGTAGTCGGTTTGGTTTTTATCTCATTAATCACATTATAATAAGTAATACATTGTAGTTATATCTCACGCTTCCTCACGAGTTTAAATCTGAAGTGATTGTGTGTAGCCAGGTAAGAATGAGAGTTTCTTTATAAGGCGATATTATAGCGCGACAATAAATCTATATGTGCTGTCATAGGCTATTTGAATAAATACATTCATTCCAGGAACCAGTGCGAGCCGCACTCGCTCTCGGGAGCGCGAGCGAGTGACGACAGAACACTCGCTCCGTGAGAGTTCCACAGCACTCCCTCCGCGCCTCGTCCGCACCGCACCCGCGCCTCGTCCGCACCGCACCCGCGCCTCGTCCGCACCGCACCCGCGCCTCGTCCGCACCGCACCCGCGCCTCGTCCGCACCGCACCCGCATCGCACGCGCGTCGGATACGTGTTTCAACATTCTGTTGTTACTACACGCGCTCTCTCAAGTTCAAAACTTAACAACAAATAAAAAAAAATCTTATCTTTTAGGTTCGCTAAGAGTTAGATCGGTTTAAATCTAGGTAATTACAGATTAAATTATGTTAGTCAGCAACATTTTCTGGTAAATACGAGTAAATATAGTAGGCACATAATATTATCCATATTATAATTAACCACACAATAATAATGAAAGTATAATAAATACAAGTGCGTTAGTGCACGTGTGACAATATGTCGGTTGTATCGCGGGCGTGGTAATGTGCTGCAGTAGTCGCGGACGCTGCACTCTCTCCTTGTGCGGCTGCTTCCTGCGGCGCAACTGTGAGAGGTGCACTTACACCAACATACGTACGAGCCATTTACTGCGATTGTTTCACTTTGTTCTTTAATAACTGTGCACCATTTGTGTGTGCATAGTGATATAGAAGTAAACGTATGTTTGTTAATGTAGTGGCTGCGAGAGAATGTCACGTTTTACCACAAATCAATGTAACCAAATGTAGTGGATGTGTGAGTGATGTAGTGTTTGTGTGTCGGGTCCGTGAAATTACTGAGTACTGCCCAATTACAGGAGGCAGCGGAGCGGGAGTAGATACAGCCGCCTCACTCCGCCCGCGCCTGTACACGGTGCTCTACACTCAGGTGGTGTGACGGGTCTATTACACTAGTGTAGAGTGTAGAGGTGACATTACACGGTGCCGTTTACGGCGCGATATCATTCAAGCTGCGAGTGCGATACCGACAATGTTGACGCGAAACTGTCGAGGGAAGCCGCATTGTGCTCGTTATCTGTAATCTGCCACAAATAGACCATTCAGCCTGAACCTAGACCGCTTTATATAAAGTAATAACGATCAGGCGCTCCCTCCCCCCCTCCCCTGCGGTCGGAAATTATCTAATATAATGCGAGGTCGGAGTGTCCGTCGGTCAGCGGCACGCAAAATATGTCAAGTTTAGGCAAATTTTGAGGAGCTCCTTAAGATAATCGAGGGCGGGTCCTCCCGGCCGGGCGCGCCGCATCGTGCCTTAAATTTAACGTTAAGGAGATATCGCATAAACTGGTACAAGTATTTATGTACGTAGATATGCCTCCCACTGAGATACACAAAATTATAAAAGCAGGACGGCTAAATGTAGAATATTGTAATGTATAAATACCGAGAGAAGCACGGGCGGGGTCGGGTGCGGCGGCTCGTGCGGCGCGTGGTGACGGAATCATTTGAATTTAAAATCCATCGCCAGCGAGGTCCCCGCTGGGTCCATCGATCCACTTCGCAACTGTTCCTGCAGGGACCGGGGACCGCCTCCAGCACCTCGCCTCCGCTCCCAGCTGCGACCCTGCACTCAACATTACTTCAATATTTACTAGTGTTGTGTAAATATCTCGAAATCTACTCACTGACAAAATAATTGAGAAACTCTTTAGAGTTTATATATCCATCTAAACCTAAATATTGGCATATAATATATATTCCGAGGTCGTAAAATGATTTCAAGCAAGAGGCGGTAAAATAAACAAAATGTGCCCTCGATAAAGTCATCCATCAAAAAATTTCGATAAACCGGATTGAAATCGTGTCCGGTCTCCCCGGGACTCCCCTTCCCCCCCGCCCCCCTCCCCTCCCCCGCCCCGCCGGCTGTCAGCTGACGGATGCTCGCGAGGATTGATTCACGTGATTTACGTTCCCCGCATTCCATCAGCAGCCACTCTCCGACTGGAGCTGGACGTCCACCGCCGGAGCCTGCTGCCTGCGCGCTGCGGTGACCATGTACGGCTGCAATGATGAATGTGTCAGGACCTCGCTGATGCTCCCTCGACATATTATATACGATCTGTGCTTAATTTGTTGGTGCTGTTTATTTTGTATGTAGAGTTATTATTATTAATGGACTAGCTGCACCCACTGAAGCTTACGTGTTAATCCAGGGTCTAAGCTATCAGCCGCGGATGAGTAATTCGTCGTACCCGCTGCCCCGGCATTATGGCGTCCCGCAGGAACACCCCCAGGTTTTTTAATGGGTATCCCGCCGCTCCCATCTTTGGCGGGGGAGTCCCACATACCGCCCCGCGCCCCCCGGCGTGGGGTGATGATGCGTAACGCATTTTCCCTGGGATAAAAAAAGCTATCTCTAGACTAAATTTCAGCTCAATCGGTCCACCCGTTTAGACGTGAAAAAGTAACAAACATACATACTCACACACTCACAAACTTTCGCCTTTATATTTTTTTTTGTTTTATATGGCAAATGCCTTTATAATATTAGTGTGAAGATTTATCATGAAAGCACAAGTTATAAAATGTTAGAGAAGCAATTCTTAATTTCAATGAGAGTGGAGCATGGATGTATGTATATCTGGGGGCACGGCAGTGCCCCCGCCAAGTCGAGTGCGAAGCAAGCACTGCCGTACCATCCTTTACAGGAACCATTTCGCCCAGTGGCGGATTTACAGTCTAGGCCGCCCTAGGCCCCAGTCCATGTAATACCTGCACCTACGTCGTATATAACATGTCTACTCCTACTTACTCCTTAAACAGTGGCGGATCCAGAATTTTTTTTCTTGTGAACAAGGTAGGTTTGTACATTTCAACGTTTACCTACAATTTGAATCTCTAAAATAGGAAATGTTATATGTCTGACAAGAACGTGTGCGTTAAACTCGTTCCGAATAGAATAACATTTTTAAAACCTTGTAACGCGCGAGCAGCTTGCTGCGAGCGCCGAGAAAAATTTACGTTTCAGACTACAAAAGATGTGCAATTCAGTGCAATGACCTCGTTCTGAGTGGTGAGCAAAATACATAATATTCTATTTATAATTGCGCGAGCAGCTAGCTGCGAGTGCCGAGAAAATTTTATATTTCAGGCTACAAAAGATGTGTTCTGAACGGTGAGAAAATAAATATTCTTATTATAGAGCAGAGCCGCCGAGAAAAGCCCATGGCCCCTTGAAGCCTTTAAAATATTTACGTACTTTTAATTATTTCTTGTCATCAGTGATTTTTTTGTCACGATTGGCCGCCCCTAATATCTGGCCGCCCTAGGCCCGGGCCTACTGGGCCTTAGGGCAAATCCGCCACTGATTTCGCCGCATTTTCAGGCCCCTATTTGAGAACCTCTGGATAAAACCAGAACACAGAAATTTTCGTCATCCAGTAAGCTATAATTACATACTTAAAATCCAAAATTTCAAGTCTGTAGGTCCTTAAGTTCTGAAGTTAAGCGAAAGCAAAGTTTCGCATTTACGACACTCACTCACTCACTCACTCACTCACTCACTCACTCACTCACTCACTCACTCATGATCATCAAAATAGAACTAGTACTTCCCATAAACTCAGAGAGCTGAAATTTGGTACATACTTAGACTTTATTGTATAAACCATAGGAAAACTAAAAAAACATGCAATTTCGGTCTCGTTTTCGAGATAATTAATCTGCATAAATAACTTTGTAATCTCATATAAATGTATAGGATTACAAAGTTACATTTGCAGTTAATGGTTAAAATTGTGTAATATCCAACTTATTAATTAAAAATATAATATAAGGCATAGTATATGTATATGTGTGTGTGTATATGTGTCGTAAATCGTCAGTTATGATCAGGTGATATCTAGCGTGGCCTATAACGAATCTATCACAAGAGCCCAACCAAACTATTAGAAGAGATCGACATACCGCCTTTATTACAAGCTTTTATTTACTTTCACCTCTGTGTCGGTCTGTCTGTCTGTAATTAAATCTTGCAAGTTTAATTAGGCCCACTTCCCAGTATAATATAAGGTATGATGCATTGGACTAAGAGTGAACGCACACGTATCTAGATGGCGCTGACTGTATTTTAAAACGCGCTTACGGTTTGTATTTCTGCTAACCTTATATTATAGCGTTTCTACAAAAATAAGTGAAATCCCACCAAAAACATTCTATAAAAAACTAGCCAAGTCTCGATAGAGCTGCTTGTTTATCTCTAAAAAGTAATGAAATCTAGACAAAGTCGTGCCAAGTATAAGGTTCCTTACTGCGATTTCTTTATTATTATTGTTAATTTTGTGTGACTTGGCCGTTGAAGGGTACACAAGGGTATTATACCAGGTGCTCCATGACACTATTGCACCAAATCTGTCCGCTACCCATTCACGATAGAAAATTTCCACTTGGAAAACGTTGATTGAATAACCAGTCAATTGTAGGCTGGATAAAGCTGCGTATTTGAATAATACTTATGTTTAAGCGATCCAAGTGTCATGGAGCATCTGGTTTTGTACCCTTGTGTACCCTTCAACGGCCAAGTCACACAAAATTAACAATAATAATAAAGAAATCGCAGTAAGGAACCTTATACTTGGCACGACTTTGTCTAGATTTCATTACTTTTTAGAGATAAACAAGCAGCTCTATCGAGACTTGGCTAGTTTTTTATAGAATGTTTTTGGTGGGATATATATGTACTACTAGTGACTGGTTCATCAGTCGAGTAAGATCGATCAAGTCTCGGCGGCGGGACTCCGCGAGCGCTACACTTTCAATTAAAATATAATCATTGCTGTTATTGACACATCCGTCTCGAGACTTCACTCCGCTAAACTTGTTACCTATTCATATTTTCTCTAAAGGATATTATAATTGATCGCTCCGAGGACCTGCTCGTACACTTCAATAAACGTCATTTACAAAAACATTCTAAATCCGCTCCAATCAACACCTTTTGCAAACGACGTGATTGTTGACGCCCACGCTACCTGTTTCTTTTGAAAAGTTCATTAACTGATAAACAATATTTTATGTTGAAATTGTAGGTACTATGTACATCGTCATCGTCAATTATTTCAATTTAGCATAAAGTACCTACTCGTTCGTTTCGTTTCTTCTCGTTTGTAATGTTAACAGGGTCGAGTAGTTCCTATGCGACTCTCCCCCCCTAATTTAGATGTTGCTTCAGCGGAAGTTTAAAACTGATTCATTAATTCAGAACAATTAAGGATCTAATTCAGATTAGTTTGAAATCTGAATAGCTTTAACAGTTGATCGTAATCCTTCATGATAGAAGTCAGTCAACACATTCACACATGAAGTGCATCATAAACCGGGCGTGACTCGTGCCTCGTGCCCCGCTTGCCCCGCGCGCCGCCGTTATACGAGTATGGCTGTGCATTACAAGAGGATGAAACATTTTTATGTTAGCTGTACTCGATTGAAATTTTATAAGCCTATTGACATGGATGTAAAGCCTCCCCCTCCTGTCTCTACCCTCCCCCGAGCACAACACGATTCGATATAATTACAATATTATGAGAGAGTTACTGTTGTAGTATAATGTAACTATAACATGGATAATTAACAGACCTTTAAGTTATTTTATTTTAGAACAGATATTATTAAGAAATTAAAAGATATTATTGCAAGAAACGATGAATTTCAATAAGACAGCTCCGTGTAATAGTATCCGACGATATGAAACGGTTGAACGAGTACCCGCCGGTTGTTATTTATTCAGAATCAATTTACGTGTTTGATTGCTTTGTAATCTGCTCCCTCCAGCGACCTGCTTCTGTTCTCATATCTCAGTTAGATCTCGAACGAGTAACGAGCCTCGCGGGTAATGAATGAGACTCGAGTGATGTTTGTAAACGATACTACCTCTAGATACCCACGCCACACTAGCAGGAGCTGCCTCGACTACATGTCGTTTTTAAGCAAGTATATGAAGACGAGCTAGACGCTCTCCTGTTGGTGAGAGATAACACTGCCATATAATCAATACAGCGCCACCTATAATAGTATTTCACAATGATGTAAAATTCTAGGCGCACGGCACCAACGCTTCTTACGCAAGAGCCATAAAATGTTAAGACTCTTTAGCCCAGTCATTTCATTTTACTATCAGTGTAATGAATTCTAGGACAATGTGAACTATTTTACCAAGTTTATCAATATTGTAATGTTGCATTGAGGTATTTTAAAGCACAAGCTACACAGTTATGATGATGTTATTTATTAGCGAGTTGAAGCGCTTTGCCGCGCTAAAACAAATTGAAGACGTGCTGGAAGGAAATACTCCGTTATTACTGTGAGCGCCGCAGCGCTGCAAGCTCCTGCCTCGCTTAATGCACTATTACGGAAGGCTTCTGCTGTAATTTGAGAATTTGTGATGAAAGCGCTGCCATGTTTGTTGCTGGAGAACCATCGCCCGCGGACGGTTGCTTCGGTAATGGAATTATAATGCACCTCGCTGGAAAAAAAACTGTTTTTTAAACTAAACTATTGATGAATAACCTACATGCGTCGACTATTGAGAAGGCTATAATATGTACCTATAATTATCAGCGTAGATAATAATCTATCCGTGACGGAGCCCTGACGAATACTCCGCCCACACCAGGGTAGGTACTAACGAGACGACGGTAACGAGCGAGTGTGGCAGTAACGCGTGTCGGTGCGTGTGTATTATTTATTGAACTCGTTTGTTGAAGGTTGTTCCTACTCGTACATGTAATATAATAAGTGAGCGTTACAAATCGTCCGTAATCACGGAGCCGCCGGTACTCATCGATCAACTCGCTCTATCGGGGCTCTCACTGATCGGGGCTCTGTCCGTATGTTTGTGTCGAACTTAGGTACCTACTGACACTTTAATGTTATTATCAAAGGGTAACAAAACATAAAGTGATGTAGTGTGTGTCCGGCGGCTGCATTCTTATCTCCGCCGTAAACAGAGAGCTGTTTGAACAAACAACTGTAAATTAAACTCGATATAAAGCGAGTGGATCGTGATATTCCGCGCGCGCGTTACTTTTAAGGAACTTGTTTACTTGTAGCCGTGCCATGGAAATATGTTGCAGACGAGACTCGCTTCCGGTGCCACCCCTGACATATTGTGTTGTTTGTTCTGCTCACCTACATACATATTATTATACATATACACATACTCGCGATACATTAAACTGTAGCTCATAATATAACAACACGTCACGCACTAACATAATATTGAGAACTACACAGAATGAGCTCTGACTGCGTAGATATTTATGGGTAAATCCTGAGATCGGGCGTATTTAAGTGATTTCCGTGGCAGATTTTAAATCAAAGTATTATTACATTTTACATGTAAAACATCAAATTTCCCATAATTATAAGCACATTAATCAAATAGGCATCATTATAACTTGTTTTGTTCAGAAGATATTTAAATTTAAATTTTTGGTGCCACGGGAATCAATAAAGTGTGGCATGGGAATCAAAATTAAAACTATTTTGTTTGAATTCTATGTTATTATTTAAATATTGACCTCTACATACTAATCATATAAAATAGAAATGATTAAAAACGGTGATCCAAACAGATATACACCAAACATAAAGTATTAAAAAGGTCTATATTGGCTCTCTATATAATAATCATGTAAACTAAATAAAATCAACGTATTGCAGTCTTAAACAATGTAAAAATATTGAATATATAGTCCTAGAATATGAGATTAAGTTCTCAGTCACAATCACTGACAGGATTCGCTCCAGAAGCTGTCATCAGATTGTACATTTATCATTAGTTAGGTTAATCTGGACTGAAAGTTGCAGTCAGCCCATAGTTTCGTTTTATTTTTTCATCATACATCATCTCAGCCATAAGACGTCTACTGCTGAACATAAACCTCCCCTTTAGACCTCCATATATAACACCGGTGTTGGAAGCGACCTGCTTCAAGCGTATTTCAGCAACCTAAATAAGGTGGTCTGCCACACTTGTGGGTAGACGTTCTACGCTGCGTTTGCTTGCCTGTAGTAGCCACTTGAACACTTTTTGACCCCATCAGCCATTCGCTCTACGTGCTATGTGGCCTGCCCATTACCACTTCAGCTTCCTGATCCGCGGAGATATGTCAGTGACTTTGGTTCATCTCCTCATTCCTGATTCGATCACGTAGAGAAACCCCAAGTATAGCCCTCTCCATAGCTCGCTGAGCAACTTTTTAATGTGGGGATATAATGGTGCCGCATAAGCCAGAGCGGCTGTCTACTATAGTACAATATAAAAAAATCTGATGGATACAATATAAAAAAAATATCTGAAATAATGAAATATACAAATATAAACTGTCAAAATCACTTCCATACCTGCGGCTTCGCTGTAGTTGGGTAAAAAGTGAAAGAATGCGCAAGAAAACTCAGGGGAAAATTGATCACCGTGGTAAAATGCCATGAGAATCAATACCATGGAAATCAAAATTGTATAGTTTTTTGTCAATATTTTTAAATACCATAATTATAGACCAAAATTAATAAAATATATGATAAACAATACCCTTTTCCTAACTGCACACCCTAGTCAAAAAACCGTAATGGATAAAAAAATATTTTTAAACATGGAAAAGGTAATCAATGATCTAGTGAACCAAAACCACGGTAATCAATTTCTCACCTTCGTAAATCCAGTTTATAACAACGAGAGGAGGAGCCTCTCTTCACTATGTTTAGAGCGCAATCGAAGTTGGCCAATAGCGTGCGTACAAGCTTCTAAGTATTGTAGTTTGTGAAATGTGGGTAGTTATGTCGCGCGCCATGGGAATCACTTTTTGTCCGGGGACAAACCTAAATTTGTTATTTTTTCTAAAACTACGCTGAGTACAGCCTTGGCGTATTTTTTTGATCGTATAACAGTTCACCCTTTACAGCTTTGATCACAGGAATTAATTAAATTCCTTTTATAAATTAGTGTAAAAAATATATTTTGTTCCGAAAATGTGTAAGGGACAGCCCACGGTAATCAAATTTCAGGGCTTTTACATTTTTTTTTAGATACTTGCAGCTAAATATAACCTGATGTCTATCATGCATTAAGTAGATTGAACCTTAAACTAACAGGAAAAAAATACCTTTGGAAGGAATTTTTATGTTACAGGTAGCTTATTCCCCCAGACACGTAAAATTTTGACTCTCAGGAATCACCCTTATTCGGTCCGAGGTTCCGTTAATTAGCTACAGCCAGCCACGAGGCTCGAGGCTCGAGGCACGCAATCACTGATTGATTCGAGGAATCATACGAACTGATTCAATCAATATTGCGTGTATTGGTGCTCTCACACTCGCGTGTAGCGACTATAATTGTCTGCGTATTTGTACGGACGTTGCGGTGTGATTACATATTAGGGAGCTTGTTACAAAAACAGAGCTTGGTATTTTGTACATGAGTACACTATATTATGATAGTGAAATAGGCACACGGTCACACGCCACATCACAAATGGCTCAGAGGTTTAATGTGAGTGTCGGGGTGTGGCAGGCACGGGCGGCGGCTGGCGGCGCGCCAGGTGAGCGGTGCGGGCCGCGCGGGCCGTGCGGGCCGCGGCAGCTCGCGTGACACTCCGCCTACTCGCGATTGAAAAATGAATCGAGCTCGCGGTTTCGGCTTCATTAATCTCGCCGGAACGATGAAATATTGCCCTCCGTGCGCGACGGTATGCCGCGAGCCACGAGTCGATCCGCAGCCGAAAAATCACAGAATAAACCGTGGCATGAACGTCATTATCATAATAACGGAGATGACGGCCGCGCCGCAATTTCCGAATAATGAAGTTAGAAAATGTCACAAAAAATATGATATTTGGAGAACAAACCCCTCCGCGACGTGTTTATAATATTATGGAGACTGGGAAAAGGAAAGAATATTTCTACACATCGGGAATAATTTGATCGTAAGTATCGCGAAAGATGTGCTCTCGACGCTGAACACTCCAGTACCACATACTGAACACTCCAGTATTATATTATTGAGAAACAACTTGTGAGACATATTATATTGTAGAGGTAGAAGTATACTCTAGATGAGGAGTGCGTCGAGGCAGGGCCGGGGCGCCCCGGGGGCAGGCGGGGGCTGGGCCGGGGGCGGGGGCGGGGGCTACAGGCTGCGGCGTGCTATCGACACCTATCATCGTGTACTGTAACCTGTGACGAAGGTTGCTCGCACGTTGTCACTATATCTCACTAACAACCTCTCAATTGTAAATAATTCAAGCCTAGCACGGGAGGGGTCACCTGTAGAGGCTTACAGAGAATATAGACGTAAGTCTATATATCTATATACTACCCGAATAGGTACGTAATATTACCTCTATTAATGTTTACACCATGGTGTAAAATAATCTATCTACTTACCAATATTTTTAATCGAATTAAACTTTCATCTAGTATATCGTAGCGAGACTCTTGGTTGTTAAATGTGTCAACAGTGTCAATACAACACAGATGGTATGAATAATGTCCGTCATATTACAGAGTAGCTATAGGTACTATGATTACAGTACAGAGTAGCAGGTACAAGTGCGTGTTCCCCGGTGCAGCTGTAGGCACGAGGAGGCAGTGTGTCTCCGTGTCACGAGCCTCGCTGCTGGAGGCTTCCACGCCGGAGAGGGCATTAGCCGCCATTCACTGCAACTCACTCGCACAATGTCCACTGATTTATATGCAGCCAGGTGTCCGCGACTGTTACGCGACTGTGGCGCTACTGTGGCGTGACTATTGCGCGACTGTGGCGCTACTGTGGCGCTACTGTGGCGCGACTGTTGCGCGACTGTGCTACTGTGGCGACATCGCGCGCTACGGTTTGCTGACGATAGTTTATTTATCATGTACACCTATACCGTACACCTTTATAATATGACAGGAATAACAAGTATACAAAATAGTTATTGTAGTTTGTAGGTATGTACTACTTAAACGATCCTTTATTAAAATCTAATCTGACTTCTAATAGCAGTAGATAATTGAATAAATTCCAATTGTTGTCATTATTCCGACGTATAAGGCAGGAGTGGTGTGAGTTGCCGCGGCGGTGGAAGCGAGGCAGTGGACCGGAGCAGTAACCTCCACTCGCAGCCTACAATGTATGTGGAACAGGCAGGTGGAGCGAGACGGGCTCGGTCTGTCTCGCTTTAGCAGGCAGATGAGCCACCGAGAACAACCGCCTTAATTAAATCTTCGAACAATTAAAACTTGGTAAAGCAATCGCAAGTTTCCCGTTTCTTTGTTTGCTGATGATTACTTGTTAACACGTGTTTGTGCACGTGCCGGGACTACGCCTACATTAGCACCAACATACATACTCTCTCATTAATTCATCACATTACAAATGAACTAAGTCCGCAGTAATACTATCAGTGTAAAGTGGTCGGAAGCTCTCCGATGTAAAACTTAGTGAGAAACAACACGGTAAACATGGCGAGTGGTTCGGTTCTGTTGTTATTGCTCGGCGCTGGATAAATATTGCAATAGTTGGTGATGTACATAATATACAAGGTAGCAACATCACGGGGAACTTTAATGATTTCCTGCGAGAACAAGGATTAGTTCCGGAGTAGGTGTAGTGTAGCGTCGCAGTTGTTTACAGTGTGAGCACGCGGCGGGTACACTTGTATTGCAGACCGGTTGTGTGTTTAGGTCCGGGATGTGGGTCCCCGGAGCCGCGCCGCGCGCCGGACCCGGCCCGGTGCCGTGTTGACTGCGATCACCGGTGAAGCGCGAGCAGTGGCGGCGAGTGAGTGGCTCACTCCCAGTGACGGCTTACTGTTAATGAATAATTCTCTAAGGTCGTCCCATTAATGGCCGGAGCCCTCCACCTGTCCGCGCACGCATCCATCATTCACGGCTAATCTCGTAAGTAACGTGTAATGCCACTCACAGTTATTATGAACCACATCATAATATATCACAACATAATACTAATACTTAAAGCAATATAATATATAATTATTAATGTTACCAAACTGAGCATTTATAAGCAATTTTTTTTTAAATCCCTGTTTCTTAGCCGTTCTTCTGAAAAAGGTACTTTCCGAATGGGTGTCTTAAAATAATGATCTCAACCAATCAAGTTGTAATTCAGAGACCCTGTTATACCACGTAGGTTACTATTTAGCAAGTCAAATGACTTGGCCTAGCTAGCAACATATACATGTAACGTGACACACGATCATCACAACAGATGTGTGTGATATGTGTGCACGGACGACACTCGACACCCACTATCAACACGTCACTTTAAACAAGTTACTTGTATCATGACTCCAGGTTTATATTAATTAAATCGTTACTTAATATTGAATACAGGCATAGTTCACAATAAATGCCATAAGCTAGCGACAAACCCAACGATTTTAGGTCAAACTAATCCCATCAAAAACATAAAATGTGAAAAGAGAGCCAAGTTCAATATTACGATGTATGTA
This sequence comes from Hemithea aestivaria, assembly GCA_947507615.1. Lineage (NCBI taxonomy): Eukaryota > Metazoa > Arthropoda > Insecta > Lepidoptera > Geometridae > Hemithea > Hemithea aestivaria. The sequence continues at coordinate 16,338,132 of OX382339.1, read as the reverse complement.
CTCATAGTTACCTATGATTTGGTAGTTGACTTCAACGACAAAAGAAGTGAGATCTAAATGGGTGCCAAGTTCAATGGTCAGTCCTGAAAAATATTTACAACAACATAAAATATTTTATTACAACTTAAAAGATTATTTCTTCTTATCACTTAGAATTAATATTATTTTGAAGCCTAAAGACTGACTTGGCCAGTTCTCATAATATACTAGGTAGGTACTCTCTTAACTTTAGCTTGATCACTATTAAACGCACTTAATGCTTATTAGTGCGCCACCGTCTTTTAACGTTTAAATTAGTCCCCTCCATCCATTGGTTGTCTGGAAGAAATCACTCTTTAACGATAAGACCGCCACTTGTACATTGTAATTTTTTATTTTAATTATGTACTTATGTATTTTCTGTAACATTATGTGGTGTACAATAAAGTATCTATTGTCTTATCTTAATGATACTTCGTCGTATGGTACCTATGAGAACTAGCCAAGTCAAACTTTGGGCTTCAAAATAATATTAATTCTAAGTGATAAGAAGAAATAATCTTTTAAGTTGTAATAAAATATTTTATGTTGTTGTAAATATTTTTCAGGACTGACCATTGAACTTGGCACCCATTTAGATCTCACTTCTTTTGTCGTTGAAGTCAACTACCAAATCATAGGTAACTATGAGTACATACATCGTAATATTGAACTTGGCTCTCTTTTCACATTTTATGTTTTTGATGGGATATCATTGCTTTTTGTACAGTACTTTTTAGTATGTAATAGGTTTAAGACACCCAGTCATAATAAGATTAATACCAAATGATTATTTTATTGCACCTCCCCCCACCCCACGGCTCCATGGCACGGCCGTCTCACCGCGCACCGCGGCCCGTGAGCCTCGCCGTGCTTCGATATACCTATAATTAATTTAGTACTTATTTATATATAGCATTTATGTGCACTATTGATTTGAATATTGTACCTAATCAATTGATTTTTAAACAATACTAGTTACTGACAAATTTATCTATATTCACCCAGCCATCTTATACCTACCGCCTACCTGGATGGAAATTGAACTTTTTAGATCATCTGGAACTGGATTAGAATTTCGATCAAAAGAAACCCAAGCCGACAAGACTTGTAATGACGACGACTTGGCGGGGGCACTGCCGTGCCCCCAGATACCGCCACATACCTATAATATTATGACTATACGTTACAGGTACGTAGGTATCTAAAATGTTTACACCAACTAGCACCTAAGGCAATATACATACATTATTTTTATTGTAAACAATGTTAATATTATTACCTCTATGTTACTGAGCCGCCTTGTGCTGGTGAGTCGATATATTGATAGGCATTTACATAGGAGATACAATTGTTACGTAGGTACCAGGAACCTATTTTTATTAGTGACTAGCTGTGCCTAGCTGTTTTACCCGCTATACAGTTTGGTACAGTAGTGTATATTATGTTATTCCAGGGGTCTAAGCTATATTTTTTATTATAAAAATTTAAAGTCAATCGGGTGGGCCGATTATATATGAGATATGGTTTAGGCGTGAAAAAGTAAAAAACATATATCCATACGTACAGTAGGTATAAAGTTTGTATTTATATTTATAATTATATTAGTAGGAATAGTGGACTCGCGCACACTTCGTAGTATCTGACAGAAAATAGCCGCCTACACAAAAATTATAGCAACATGCAACATGTATTGCTTTATGCGTTCCTAGGCGTCCCAAACTTTTATATCATACATTTTTTAAAAATTAATAATAATTTAAAATGATAAAAAATACTAGTTTCTGATTTTTCCCTTTGTTACTACGACATTACCTATCGGGATGCCAAATTTCAGCTTTCTAGGTCATCTGGAACTGGGATATTACTTTTGATCTATCCCTCAGTATGTATTAACTTCACCGATTACTGGATGTTTATATCTAAATAACCGTTTGAGCTGTGTTATTGGAATTTGGAACAGAGATATAGTTCGTATATTTAAGTATATGTGCCAAATTTGACTTGTCTATGTGTAATAGTTTTTGTATAACGAGGGTGTAAAAAGTCGTCAAAACGCGCTTTGGACGGTTCGTGTAATATAACACACGGCGCGGTCGCCAGTTCCTTTGCTTGAACTTGGCTTGACTCGCTGCCGCGTGTCTAGATTAATTGTATACGTGACGGAAACAAGAGTTTAGTTTATACAGTCCTTCTTAGGGAAATACGAGTAAATTTGTTGTACAAGGCAACTGAGAATTGCGGCTAGATTAAACTTGTTTACCACCACTTAGTTTTTCAGTAACATCTTAAGCTTGTCAGTTCATATTATTAAAAGCCCGTGACGTAGTTTTTGGGAATGTAAACGACATGGTGACGGCTATTACTAGGGCTACAAGACAAAAATACCTATAGATATTATAGATACGACACTACGACTAATTGAAAAGTTTATTCTAGTAAATGATACAAGTACTTACAAAAACATTGTAGCAATGTACGATTCGATATTATAATGTAGTAAGCCGGTTTGTATCAGCGGCGAACAGCGCAGCGGTTCCGATAACTTGACCTTATTTCCTATAAATGAAAATTGTTGATTTATAAATATTAGCAGTCGCGCACGAGTGAGTTTCCGATCGATTACCGCCGCGAGAGCGCAACCTTCGCCATGCGTGGGCTCCCGACCGCAACACCGACACACGCCGACACACAGAGCCGCCTATACATCAATCATTCACGTAATAAACATTCTTTATGTATAAATATTGGAGGCAAACTAGAGCCTGCCGCACCAAGGTCGCGCCGCAGTAGAACGGTCCCGCGGCGCGGAGACTCGCGACAAGTGTGGCGCCCCCGGGGGACCGCTGGAGGACGCTGATCCAATCCCGAGGCTTCACCTCTCTCGTCGTGACGTCACTAACTTGATCGCCTCGAGACCACGACACACATTATGGATCGGACGACTCAACTTGTAGATATTTGTTATGCATATACCTACGTCATATACTGCTTGCTATTTATAACAATATATTTAAAGGGTTGCAATTATCGTGCCAAGCATATTCGGTCGTCCCATTGTCACTGCCGTTTCATTGTAGGCTCATCAATAAATGATGAGGGCGCGGCGCGGCGCGGTGGCGGCAGGGCGGCGGGTGCTCATCAGGCCGACATGCAAATATAGCTCACCATGAGCATCGGTGCCGCGACACCATGCCTCGCATGCACTCGTTGCTCACAGGATCTGATCGGATATTACGGGATATTATAATGTCAATAGCGTTACCCGCAGCATGTATAAACCGACGACTGGGCTACTCGAGTTGAGACTGCGCTCACGAACTGACACGTAAGTTTGCTCTTACTTCTGATCTGTGGAATGTAAAGGCCGTTCCTCTTCTTTTATTTTTTAATTTTTTCGTGTTTTTCTTTCTTAATTTTTTCGTGTTTTTTTCCAAAACTCTTGTAAACATCTAGTAGAAAGTGGCGCACACTTTACCAGTGAGAGATGACTGAGCGAGCTGTTATGCTTGTCTTAACTTTGACTTGGCTCACTTGAGTTTTATTTTTGTTTGAAAATTATTTTCAGTTGACGTGGCAAACACTCTATCTTGTGGGTCCATGAAAAAGTTCCCCCTGGAAATAGGCAGCTGGGAGTCAGTCTGAAACAGGTGATTTGAAAAATGCCTGCAGTGAGTGCGCTAGTTTTATATTCTATCGTAACAGACCTCACATTATGATTACAGGCGCTGCGATCTGCGCACTGCGCTCGTAGGACTCACACACACGCTGAATACAATTATTCATATTATATTGAAATACTTGTAAAAATCCTTGTACCGGTTCGTACCAGCGCGGCGGGTTACTTGGATTTACAATGATACAGAACACGAAATTATTAAATTGTATCGTTATACGAATAGGAGTACAATGCCAAATATGAAATTAATCTGTCGTCATTAACAGGGTAAAATCTGGGGGCACGGTAGTGCCCCCGCCAAGTCGAGCGCGAAGCAAGCACTGCCGTTACCATCTTTACTGGAACCATTTCGTCGCATTTTCAGGCCCCTATTTGAGAACCTCTGGATAAGACCAGAACACAGAAATTTTCGTCGTCCAGTAAGCTATAATTACATACTTAAAATCCAAAATTTCAAGTCTGTAGGTCATTAAGTTCCGAAGTTAAGCGAAAGCAAAGTTTCGCATTTTCGACACTCACTCACTCATGATCATCAAAATAGAACTAGTACTTCCCATAAACTCAGAGAGCTGAAATTTGGTACATACTTAGAATTTATTGTATAAGCCATAGGAAAACTAAAAAAACATGCAATTTCGGTCTCGTTTTCGAGATAATTCATCTGCATAAATAACTTTGTAATCTCATATAAATGTATAGGATTACAAAGTTACATTTGCAGTCAATGGTTAAAATTGTGTAATATCCAACTTATTAATTCAAAATATATATAAAGCATATGTATATGTATGTGTGTGTGTATATGTGTCGTAAATCGTCAGTTATGATCAGGCGATATCTAGCGTGGCCAACTAAAATAAGAGCCCAACTAAACTATTAGAAGAGATCGACATACCGCCTTTACTACAAGCTTTTATTTACTTTCACCTGTCGGTCTGTCTGTTTTTAATTAAATTTAATCTTAATTAGGCCCACTTCCCGGTATAATATTATGATGCATTGGACTAAGAGTGAACGCACACGTATCTAGATGGCGCTGACTGTATTTTAAAACGAGCTTACGGTTTGTATTTCTTATAACCTTATAATATAGCGTTTCTACAAAAATAAGTGAAATCCCACCAAAAACATTCTGTAAAAAACTAGCCAAGTCTCGATGGAGCTGCTTGTTTATCTCTAAAAAGTAATGAAATCTAGACAAAGTCGTGCCAAGTATAAGGTTCCTTACTGCGATTTCTTTATTATTATAGTTAATGTTGTGTGACTTGGCCGTTGAAGGGTACACAAGGGTATTATACCAGGTGCTCCATGACACTATTGCACCAATCTGTCCGCTACCCATTCACGATAGAAAATTTCCATTTGGAAAACGTTGATTGGATAACCAGTCAATTGTAGGCTTGATAAAGCTGCGTATTTAAATAATACTTATGTTTAGGCGATCCAAGTGTCATGGAGCACTGGTTTTGTACCCTTGTGTACCCTTCAACGGCCAAGTCACACAACATTAACTATAATAATAAAGAAATCGCAGTAAGGAACCTTATACTTGGCACGACTTTGTCTAGATTTCATTACTTTTTAGAGATAAACAAGCAGCTCCATCGAGACTTGGCTAGTTTTTTACAGAATGTTTTTGGTGGGATTTAGACACGCGGCAGCGAGTCAAGCCAAGTTCAAGCAAAGGAACTGGCGACCGCGCCGTGTGTTATATTACACGAACCGTCCAAAGCGCGTTTTGACGACTTTTTACACCCTCGTTATACAAAAACTATTGCACATAGACAAGTCAAATTTGGCACATATACTACAATATACGAACTATATCTCTGTTCCAAATTCCAATAACACAGCTCAAACGGTTATTTAGATATAAACATCCAGTAATCGGTGAAGTTAATACATACTGAGGGATAGATCAAAAGTAATATCCCAGTTCCAGATGACCTAGACAGCTGAAATTTGGCATCCCGATAGGTAATGTCGTAGTAACAAAGGGAAAAATCAGAAACTAGTATTTTTCTATTATTTTAAATTATTATTAATTTTTTAAAAATGTATGATATTAAAGTTTGGAACGCCTAGGAACGCATAAAGCAATACATGGTGCATGTTGCTATAATGTTTGTGTAGGCGGCTATTTTCCGTTAGATACTACGAAGTGCGCGCGAGTCCACTATTCCTACTAATATAATTATAAATATAAATAAAAACTTTATACCTTTATACCTACTGTACGTATGGATACATGTTTTTTTTTTTTACTTTTTCACGCCTAAACTGGTGGGCCGATTGACTTTAAATTTGGTATAATAAAAAATATAGCTTAGACCCCTGAAATAACATAATATACACTACTGTACCAAACTGTATAGCGGGTAAAACAGCTAGGCACAGCTAGTCACTAATAAAAATAGGTTCCTGGTACCTACGCTACGTAACAATTGTATATCCTATGTAAATACCTATCAATATATCGACTCACCAGCACAAGGCGGCTCAGTAACATAGAGGTAATAATATTAACATTGTTTACAATAAAAATAATGTAGGTATGTATATCGCCTTAGGTGCTAGTTGGTGTAAACATTTTAGATACCTACGTACCTGTAACGTATAGTCATAATATTATAGGTATGTGGCGGTATCTGGGGGCACGGCAGTGCCCCCGCCATGTCGTCGTCATTACAAGTCTTGTCGGCTTAGGTTTCTTTTGATCGAAATTCTAATCCAGTTCCAGATGATCTCAAAAAGTTAAATTGCCATCCAGGTAGGCGGTTGGTATAAGATAGCTGGGTGAATATAGATAAATTTATCAGTAACTAGTATTGTTTAAAAATCAATTGATAAGGTACAATATTCAAATCAATAGTGCACATGAATGCTACATATAAATAAGTACTAAATTAATTATAGGTATAGGTATATCGAAGCACGGCGAGGCTCACGGTGCGCGGTGCGACGGCCGTGCCGTGGAGAAGTGGGGTGGGGGGAGGTACAATAAATAATCATTTGGTATTATAATCTTATAATGACTGAGTGTTTTAACCTATTACATACTAAAAAGTACTGTACAAAAAGCAATGATATCCCATCAAAAACATAAATGTGAAAAGAGAGCCAAGTTCAATATTACGATGTATGTACCTACTCATAGTTACCTATGATTTGGTAGTTGACTTCAACGACAAAAGAAATGAGATCTAAATGGGTGCCAAGTTCAATTGTCAGTCCTGAAAAATATTTACAACATAAAATATTTTATTACAACTTAAAAGATTATTTCTTCTTATCACTTAGAATTAATATTATTTTGAAGCCCAAAGTTTGACTTGGCTAGTTCTCATGGGTACCATACGACGAAGTATCATTGGGATAAAACAATAGATACTTTATTGTATACCACATAATGTTAGAAAATACATAAGTACATAATTAAAATTAAAAATTACAATGTACAAGTGGCGGTCTTCTCGTTAAAGAGCGATTTCTTCCAGACAACCAATGGATGGAGGGGACTAATTTACACGATAAAAGACGGTGGCGCACTAATTAGTATTAAGTGCGTTTAATAGTGATCAAGCTAAAGTTAAGAGAGAACCTACCTAGTATATTATGAGAACTGGCCAAGTCAGTCTTTAGGCTTCAAAATAATATTAATTCTAAGTGATAAGAAGAAATAATCTTTTAAGTTGTAATAAAATATTTTATGTTGTAAATATTTTTCAGGACTGACAATTGAACTTGGCACCCATTTAGATCTCATTTCTTTTGTCGTTGAAGTCAACTACCAAATCATAGGTAACTATGAGTAGGTACATACATCGTAATATTGAACTTGGCTCTCTTTTCACATTTATGTTTTTGATGGGATATAAATTACTAGATTTGACCGAAACAAACTGTGCAAGTAAAATAAAACCGTTTAAAAATCCTGTTAAAACGGTTAAATCCCAGCTGTGTTTATTAGAATACGTTTCTAGATCCAAGAGTAGCTTCATGTTTAGGTACTCGTATCGAGTAGGTACGGTGGTGTGACGTCACCGGGACCGGGTGGCGAGTCAGGTGCGCGCCACTAACCATCGGATCGTATCGCAGATATTCGCAACCGACGAGCGCTCGCTACACAGATTGAATCCGCGTATAAACTGCCGCCGCACGAGCCTGCGTATACTATTTACTCTCGCATGAGTAGGTACTATAGTATCGCACCAACAACGGACCCGCTCCTGAATTACTGCACGCTCATATTGCACACCACGACAACTCCACGAGAATTCATTCCCCGTGTACTGACATTATGTCAGCTATTTATATTGCATACGTACATCGAGTACATGTATGGTACGTAACGGTAGGTACCACAGATCAGAAGAATACTATAGATATGTTAATGGGCGGGCCGGTGTAACACGCCACTGGTCCAGATGGACAAACACTTTACAAAACGGAGTTTTTGGCACGTCAGTCGCACGTCAGCCGTATGCGGCATATTTAGCGATTAAAAATGCCGAATCTTGCTATAATATCGTGTAAAATAAGAAGCGGGTAAGTAAATGAATTATTTTCAAAATGGTCACGCACTCGTACAAAATGCTCGCTGGCTATTGATGTCCGTCATAAGATGACTTTCATAACGTGCAATGTATTCGTACATAAGACTATAGAGACGGTCCAGTACTTTATCGATAATTATTTGAAATGCAATCACTTTTCTTTCATACAATAGAAACAATTTTTTCCAAACTAAAACAATATGATCGAATACATTAAAAATCCTATAATGTGCAATGTTATTACTTACTGACATCTATAATTTGTAACAAAGCCATAGGAACACAATTTAGTTTTTTTTTAGGAATCGAGTTCATATAAGTAGCTATACACTTTTTCTATTTATTGACAATGGTTACCAGGGTAATAATTATATTATGTTCGTTTCCTTATGAAATAAAAAAGTAAAAGTAATGATATAAAATGAGTCCAAAACAAAGAGTTCAAACTGTCCCTACAATAGATCAAAGTACCTTGTGTATCAAGGCGGTCAACAAGAAATAACGAACAGATATAAATAACGAATAGATGAGAATGGACGTTGTTGTTTAGTGTGATGAAGTATGAAATTAGTGCAGTTCGGCCATTTCATACCGACATAATTATCGACACTAGCATACACTAGCCCATACCTAGCGATGTAGTGTTGAATAGCAACGAGCGTACGCACACTACTTCACAACGCTTCCAGCGAATAGAGAGTGACATTTTATTTGAGTTATGATCGTATGCGTATTATAATGCGAATGTGTGCGTTGTCATAGCCGGCGACACTGGTTTTCTAACAAATTTTCCTTAATGCCATCTCCATTTACTCCGTGGTAGGTACTTTTATACATCTAAAAGCTTGAGGTGGATATAGTAGCTTATATAGCAGTAATACCGTAGAAAAGGCACTCGTGGTTAATCGAATTGTAACGATTTAAAATATAAAATTCATATTCGTAAAAATTCGGAACGAACTAAAATACAATTTGACTGAATATTTCTGAAAAGTTTTTATCTAAAATAATCCGATTACAGCAGAGCGTTGTGTAACGAACTATTAAATATAAAGTACGAACAATATACTCGTATGTATGTGTACGCGAGAGGCTTTCAAATATTGTTTCGTTATACCAGGGAGTTGAGTATTATTCAATTTCATTTTTAATTATTATTCTCATTTATGTAAATACATATTTTAGAATACCAGTACAAAACTCAAAGCAGTCGTATGAAATCAAAAACAGCACTAATTAAAAAATTGCCGGTTGTCCTAGATTAAATTATATAATTAAGATGCATACACTCCGTTCATTAGTAGAAGTTTAATTTGAATAAAAAGTTTAATGTGTATTTGTGTAAAAATACAAAAGCTATCTTGTATTGTTGTATCTTGGAAAGCGTTGATCGGCGGCGCATTACTGACGTTGCCACTTTACGTCCGGCTTAATTAAACCGAGCGTGACCGCGCCGCCGAGCGGACTAGCGGTCGCTGCGGGGCGGTGGGGCGGTGGGCGGTGGGGCGGTGGCCGGTTAAAGGCAGCGTTTTTTACAAAAGCCTGCAATATAAAACGACTGCAAGTGGCCCGAGTAACACTGGCCGCCACCCCCGGCCGCGCTCGCCGCTACATCGAGGTCGAATGTCGTATCACACCGCCTCATTACTTTATTATATTACTTGTCATCATAATATTTTGTATTATAATAATAATTGGTGTTTATACTCCAACAGAACAGGTTACCCTACTTACACTGTCAGATTCAAATCACAATTTATAGGTTGTGTGATTTCAGATCGTAACTTCTGTTAAAATACTTTCAGATTAAAACGAACGTCACCATTCAGACAATACCAGATAATATAAAACCTTGTAAAAGTGAGACGAAATATTTTGACAGTACGAGTAGCGTGGTGTGGACTCACTTCTGCCGCTTCTGGAAGCTTGTGACGAGTGACGAGTGACTAGTGACGAGTGACGAGTGACGAGTACGGCTGTTCCTCTGATCTTAGTATCGGTGTGCCGCACCGGATGCTGCTCCTGCAACATTTTACTATTCACTGAACACTTTATATATATATTTACTCGTATGTACTTCTTGGTTTCGAAAAGTACCTTCAAGGTTAATCCAAACTCTAAACTAATTCATTTCAGACCTATCGGAGCAGTTGTGGCGTGAACAGTGAACAGACCGCTAAGTTAGATTAAACACTAACAAATTATAACTTTCTTGTTAGAATATAAAGTAGGTTAGTAGAAAATCTATCCTGAAAATGTTATTAAAATAATTATACAATAAGAGGTACGTGTGTACACTAGGTATAAAACGTATCAACACAAATATTCTCAACAAAAGTTAAGATAGTACAGTAAATACAACGCCTTGTATCCATATAAATAATAGTAGATGTGGGTGTCATCTCCTGCATGTACACGTATACATTATAATATATAATATGAGATGAGGCAAGCGCGGGATGCGGCGCGGGGCAGTGGGGGCAGGATCCTCTCACACAGCCTCTATATGCGGCTACAAGCGACTACAAGCGGCTATAAGCGGCTGCGGCATTAAATCTCGTCAACGGCTGGAGAGGCTCGCGCCAGCCTCGCAGCCTCTCAGGACCACTCGACCGCACACAACTTGTCTTGTTCGCTTACGTTCTACTAGCTCTCGTGCTTCATTTCATAGCTAACGTACTCGCTACTATCTATCTCTGTGACAAATTCCAATTTAATACGTTTAGCGATTCTTGTTGTGTGTGCGCTGCGCTAAATAATAAGGGACGGTTTTGTGTGTGACAGTTTTATCCGATGGGGGGTAACTAACCACGGCTGGAGCCTACAGTATAGCGAGTGGAAAACCGCATACAACTAAGGTAACTAACCACGGCTGGAGCCTACAGTATAGCGAGTGGAAAACCGCATAAAACTAAGTGTAGTCATTAGTGCGGGGCCAGGATTCGAATTCGGTGATCCACAATGCCATGTACACTACATAACCACCACCGCTAGCCTCTTTAAGCCAAGCCCCGTGAAACAAAGCTGAACAAATAGCTCATAATCGGCGCTAACGTCGCCCGGGTGACGTCGCCCGGGTGACGTCGCCCGGGTGACGAGTGTCTCGCTTCACTTCTATCGCTCTAACGAGAGTCTTTATTGCTAAAAACAAAAGGCTAAGATGGCACTCTTAACTGCTTCGTAGTAGCGAGTTACGACGCTAGGATTTTTTTATTTATTAAGTTTAAATTCCTTTTTATTTTTTTCGTAGAATTGATAAACACGACAACAAAAGAGGAAAAAAACATTATAAGTTGTTGTTAAGCCAAAAAGAATGTTTTAAAAGGATTTTGTGAATAAATAAAAGTAAACAAGTGTTTACATATAATATGGCCGGCGTATTGTCGCGTGTCGCGCTCTCCAGGGAGAGAGTTCAAACAGAGCAACAACGAGACAACCTTTGAAGTAGTTCCTCTGAGAGCGACTGTTTGTGTAATGCCTCCAAGAAAGTGTTCGCTCCGTAATGTGTTGTCGTAGCGCCGCTACGCCGTAGCCGCCTGGCTCTACGCCGTAGCGGGTGGCTACGGACGACAAGACTCGCTGTTAGCTTTTACTGTTATTGTAAGAACTTACTTTAAATTAAAACTCTAAGATATTTTGTAACTAAAGAGTCGAATAATTCTCAACTTTAAAACTATGTAAGTAAATTCTATGATTATAACAATATTATTGAGTATCTAAGCATAAAGTATGTATATAGCTATAACATAATATTTGATCCAAACTTCACCAATTTGATACAGAGTGATATATATTCGAATAAAGCCGCACACAAGTGCTAATAGTATTCGTGAACATCACGTCGCAATACGCGTCGCATCACATTAGCATGTCGCCAACGCGAGCGACGCACGCGACGCGACGAGACGCAACACGACGCGACGCAACACGACGCGTGCTACGAACGGCTGAGAATGTGTCTCACTCGTGGAAGCTATTTGTAATATAATATACGGCTACTCGTATACGCATGTATTAGGTATATTTTCATGCAAGAATATGATCTCTACGCTCGTGTGATGTGATACAATAAAGGATCTCATGTTAGCGCAATATTGACACATGGCTTCATATCTTACGGTACTAGTTAGCATTTGACCAACATTACTTATTTTTTCTATGGTTTGACTCATTCAAGGATACAAATACAAGCACACATTATTACTCCGAGTATTTTAAAATCATGTTGCTTAAAATGCTCTCGTCGCAGGGTAATGAACAAATGATGAAATGCCGAGTAGAGCAGAATACAGAGTGTTCAGTTAAAGCAGCGCTCGTTCGGAGGATGTATCGGGTTCCGATCTCGTGCAAGTTTAAACAGCGCGGGGAGGGCCGGAGCCGCGCCGGTACCGTGCCGCAGCCGCGCCGCACCCGCTCCGCAGCCGCGCCGGGCCCGCAGCGCGCCGGATCCGGCTATTTCCGCTCCGGAGGCCGTCCGTTTGCCGCTTTAATGATGTAGTTCCAGTAATGGCCATCGATTTAATGGAGGAGGCTTTAACTGCGCCGGAAATCACGGCTGTCATAAATCCGACGAGTAAACAAACTTTATGTTCCGGACTGTACTGCCACTTCCGACGACTCACTCACTCACTCACTCACCCACTCAGTAGCTACCAACTCGTGCTTCACAACGCAACGGTAGCTTCACATCATTGATCGTAAGTTCACCTTGCAGTCACCTCTCCACTCAATCAGTTGTCAACTGTGATGGTTCCCCTCCAGTGTATATCGATACCCATCGGGTCGGATATTTGAACCACTTCACACATGAAATAGTATAAATAATGTCCCGCTATGACCAGTCGCTCAGCAATAACACCAGCACTAATTGAGCACGGGAGCAGACTGAAAACCAGCAGTCAAGGTAGCCGCAGGGTTATCATGGCGTCACGCTGAGTCTGCCCCCTTTGGCTGCTGTTTATTTTTTAAATTTTCTATGTCTAGTTTATATTTAATATTATCACTTTTGTTACTTAAGTATGTATGCCAATAAACTCATTTCACTTCATTTCATTTTCATTTTCATTTCATTTCATTTCAAATATAACCAACGCCCCGCCACTTCATTTGCTGATAAGTGTTGTACTTACCTACATTCTATACGTTATTTCAAAATTAAATTTTACAATATATTACATTTCTACCGAGAACATTCTCAGAAGGCTTTACGTGAAGAGGCAACAAAATCCAAACCTTCTCAATTATTAATGGAATAGTATGTGGATGATATTCAAGTTTAATACAAAACTTGTAGTAGTGTTGTTGCCTGCGGGTTGACTCCCCTCGCGCGAGTATTGAGGGCGCTCGTGTTCGTGTGACGTCGGCCTTGATTACACGGGAACAGGTTCCTGCGAGTGAGGGTGAGTGGCGGCCCGCGGCGTCACCCGCCTTACTCTCGCTAATAGTGGCGCGTCACACGTCACGACCCTCGTCACGGCACGTCACGCGCGTCACGCGGGATCACGTGACGCCGACGTGTCCGACACAGCTCCACACACCGACATACACACATACATACATACATACATGCTACAGCCCCGACATCGCCGCACAATAGCTGCGATATTTTGATGACGGTAATCTGTGACCGCACGACAACGAGCGCGGGTAACAAGTGAAGGCCTCGACGGAGGCTCATCGGTTACATCACCATATCCATTACATCGTAAGTAGGTATACACCTACACAAACCATTATAATATGTACCTATATATAGTGTACGGAACATAGATCAAGCGCGGAGGCAGAACAACAACATTAATAAGGAGCCTGACTCCAGGGTCGTACCCCCGCCTGCCCCATGACTCGTGACCTACACGGCTCTATACAGTGGGCACATTAAACTAAAGCCTCCTACTGTCACTACTCGCCTATATATTAGCACCGGTACTCGGTACGATGCACACCAGCGATGATAAAGTATCGTGTGGTATCAAAGACGCCACGCGTCTGCAACAACACTGAAGCAGTAATGATTTTTGTATTATAAACAGTTTGAAACTACAATAAGAAACATTGCATATAATACAAGATCTTTCACTACTAGCAATATAGACTCGATGTTAGTGATCGCTCTTAAATAAAAATGCACCAACTCCCGAACTTATTAAATCACTAATCTTTTGAGTGCGTGGCGTGCACCTCACACCGAATCATGTGCAGTAGGTAAATATATAGGGAATGAATAAATCCCGTGCTGTCAGTAATATGGTGGACTGGCATATTGCGTACAAATCCAATTGTTGGTGTGATACATGAAGAGGCCAAGTGTCCGGGACACCTGCCCCCCCCCCCCTGCCCCTGCCCCCTGCCCCCCAGCGTCACGTGGGGGGCAGGTCCTCGGAGAAATCACATCAACATGAATAATATTCAGGTCTGCACTGCCGACTGACACACTCCGCCGATATGTTATAACTCGGGAATATTGTTACCTTTCCGCTGTGAAGCGCTGGTAACAAATAAACAAGTGAAATTTAAAAAAACTTTTTAAAAACAAGCTATTATTATTACCATCTAGCACCATAAAGTACTCGTCAAGACGAATCAAATGAGCCCAAACTCGATGGGGTTGCGTCGTTTAATAACAGAGTTCCTATGGCCACCTTCTAGCTCCATCTTTAGATCAGTTCAATGTCATAAAATATTGCATTGTCATCCGATTTATACAGGCATGCAAAATTTCAGCTTAATCGGACACCGGGAAGTGGATCAAATTAAACTTGCAAGATTTGATTACAGACACACAGACAGACAGACAACAGACAGGTGAAAGTAAATAAAAGCTTGTAAAAATAACTTAGTATTCATACCAAATAACATACATTTGATGCTTACATCATGTAGTAGATATAAGCAATAGCCGACGCAACTGATTTATTAACCCTGTTTAAAGAACACATACTTGTAATTGTGAGCTGATCGTGATATTTTATTTTATTTTATTTTATTGGAAAACAAACAGCTTATTACATTAAGTACAAAACAGGAGAATAAAAATCCGTAGCCTAATTAGTTTTCACTATTTGCAATACTAATACATCAGAAAGTAATAATAATATTATAAAACCAAAAGTAAATGTTTACATGCTATTGACAATATACGAGCAGTTTAAATACAGATCTAAATATAAACATAATGGTGATATAAATATGTGTTCTTTAAACAGGGCTAATAAATCAGTTGCGTCGGCTATTGCTTATATCTACTACATGATGTAAGTATAATATATTAGTATATTAACCCATACGTGCTGTTGGGAAAGTTATGAAATGTCTAATAACTGGTACCACTTGCCTACTGTTAGTAAGATTGTATTTTTGCATAATAAATGTAACATGTCGCAAGACGTGAGTGCTAATAATATAGGTATAATTCGTTTATAAAACAAAGTTACGTCGAGTAGCTACCAGTTTAGAATAAGTTCGAGCAACAATATTATCTCGACCGCACTCGCTGCAAGAATTTCGGACAAAGCGCTAACCGCAGGAGCAGCTGACGCGACTGTAGCCGACTGTACCAGGTACAGTCGGCTTAATTTAAATTTCAGCTAATACACACAGATAGTGTATGTTTCGGTAACTCAATTTTGCCCAGATTTTTTATTTAATCATGGTTTAAAGGCCATCAATAGAAAGATGACGCAGAATCGACGATGCTCTAGCTTAGCATTCATTCTTTATAATCATTTTGATATTTTCTCTAGCAAAGACGTTTATATTAAGTGTCTTAAATATACTTCTTTCAATTTCTCACTCCTTTTCAAAAGGCCAGATCCTGAAAGTAGTCCCTATTGATACATAAAATATTGACGAGAAGGTTTCTTGAGAGCGTTTCTTTCGACAACTAATAACATTTTTTTCAGGTTAAAATTGAGAGTAACTAATCACAATAATAAATGTGATGATTAGTCGTCTTCATTTTTGTCTTCATAAACTGTATTTTGCTTAATAAGAAACCAAATCGGAGGCATATAGGACGTATACTTGAACAACGTACTTGACAAGCAATTGTCAATTTTCTGTTAGATTAAGAGTACGATTAGCAGAAGATAACCATTTCGTGGGCACTTATTTCCAGATTAACAATCACATAGGACCTGAAATACAACATCAAGGCACAAAATAAATAATGAAAACACTAAATAAGGCATATGAAGCACCCTATTGTAAAGATTTCCTCGTATTGTGGTCAAAATGTAAAAAATCATAAGAAATCGCATATATTCCTGAATTTTAAGGGTCTGAAATGTAGTAATATCATACCCACTTAAATTTTACGTGGATCTTCAATAAATAAAATACAATTAATGAAGTCATTAATAGTTTGTAGCCGATCATGGAATTTTAGTTTTGGTCACAATACAGCACATGTACTTAACTTCGTCTGGAGCTTTATATAACCAAAAAGTCGTTTACACTGCAAAAATCGCTATATTTCTTCTAACAACATATTATAGTCATTAATACATATAACAAAAAATATTTAAGTGTGTAAATAAAGGCCCAACTGTCAATGAGAGGAAGTACCAAAAACAAGTTGAAATTTGAGGGTACTTGCGGATTTTTTCAGTAAATAAAACACGAATTTTATGAAGATTAATTTGCTTTCAAATTATAATATCGGATATCTACTATATCTAAAACTAGAAAAATCATGATATTTTATTGTTTCAATATCGGGAAAAAAATATGAAAAAATTTAATATTTTCAAAACTTTAACGATCGGTAGAGCCCTGAAAATTATTTTTCAAAATTAAAAAATATATATTTTCTTAATCTGCGTAAAATTACGCAACTTTCGAGAGGTGTTGCGTTTTCAATATCAAAAAAATACTTTTTCGGGACACCCTACTGTACCTACATATATACCTAGTCAGGTCATAAGTATTGTCACACAGTAAAAACTTTTCTTTTAGAATGCTGGCCACAAAAAAGTTTATTGAATTCGAATTTCGAATTGTTCATGAAAATAAAAATGTATACTTTATAGAATTTTACTCATTTTTAAATATGGAGTGGACGCTTAAAGAAGACCGTGTTGCAGTTATTGCGTTGCATCGTTGCGGTTACGCGCCAATTCAAATTTTTGACATACTGAAAAATTTGAATATAACCAAAAGATTCGTTTATCGTACCATCAAACGATACAATGAAGACTCTAGTGTAGATGACAGGTCAAGAAGTGGTCGCCCTCGGTCTGTTAGGACTCCAGCAGTGATAAAAGCTGTGAAGGCGCGAATTCAAAGAAATCCCAAACGTAAGCAGAAACTGTTGGCCCTTCAGATGGGGTTAAGCAGAACCACGGTGAAAAGGGTGTTAAATGAAGACTTAGGGCTTCGGGCATATCGAAGAAAAACAGGACATCGTTTAAATGCTCGTCTAATGGACCTGAGACTGAAGAGATGCCGCGCTTTGTTGAAGCGGTACGTGAGAAAAAAATATCGAGAAATTCTTTTTTCGGATGAAAAAATTTTTACCGTAGAAGAGAGCTACAACAAACAAAATGATAAGGTGTACGCACACAGTAGTGAAGAAGCGAGCAACCGTATTCCGCGTGTCCAACGAGGTCATTTTCCATCCTCGCTCATGGTATGGTTGGGAGTTTCTTATTGGGGCTTAACAGAGGTACATTTTTGTGAGAAAGGTGTAAAAACGAATGCAGTTGTGTATCAAAATACAGTCCTGACGAACCTTGTAGAACCTGTTTCTCATACCATGTTCAATAACAGGCACTGGGTATTCCAACAAGATTCGGCGCCAGCTCATAGAGCGAAGAGCACACAAGACTGGCTGGCGGCGCGTGAAATCGACTTCATCCGGCTCGAAGACTGGCCCTCCTCCAGTCCAGATTTGAGTCCGTTAGATTACAAGATATGGCAACACTTGGAGGAAAAGGCGTGCTCAAAGCCTCATCCCAATTTGGAGTCACTCAAGACATCCTTGATTAAGGCAGCAGCCGATATTGACATGGACCTCGTTCGTGCTGCGATAGACGACTGGCCGCGCAGATTGAAGGCCTGTATTCAAAATCACGGAGGTCATTTTGAATAAACTTTATTGTCATAAGAATCTATGTTTTGTTAAGTTCATTTTGGTATATAAATGGTTACATAATAAAAAAACTTGTTCCAATAATTTTATATTAAACATGTGACAGAATTTATGACCTGTATATAAGCTACATGTATATTCAAATACAGCGGATACAGAACACATTACCCGCTCTACGCTTTACCGACCGCAATATGCACGAATGAGTTTCAGGATTTTTTTGTTAGCTCATGTGGAAACAAATAAAGGGAAGAACAGCCGAGCGCAAAACTAAATGCTCACGGAATACGATCACCATCGAGTCTGCGGGGCTCACCGAGACTCGCTCAGGTATCGCATCCCATTACTGCCGACATACAGCCTGCGCGGTACTGCCTCACACGAGGAATATAATCTGCATCCATCGCATTAACATGATCATATTAAAACGTAATGTGCCTATATTAGAGTAGGTACATGATCACATTAAACTAGAGAGTAATGAAGGGTTCGCGTTCACAGAGCCGACTAATATGTTGTTCGGGAAATAGGAAGCCGGATTAACATAACTCATGCGAGGGTGAGCGTGTGTGTGTGCGCGCGCGCGTGTATGTGTGTGTGTGTGTGTCGCTACACGCGCCGTGTATTCATTGTCGCATTACTTCCGACTAATTATCACTTTATTTTATGGAGGTGTTATGAACGCCATGATATAGTGATATTCGTGCCGGTGTGTGCTCCTTAAAGGAGATATGAAATCTCTTCATTGTTGTGTTTAGAGTTTCGTGCCAGGATATAATGTGAGCAAGTGTGAAGTGATAGTGTGGTTAGTGGTCGAGATAGGAAACTAATCCTGGAGCGGCACGGAGGCGAGCGTCGCTCCGCCGCCGACGAACTAATCTCATGTTCACGACTTTTTGCCGACACGAGATGACACGCCATGTAGTGGGTGTAGGTAGAGACGGCATGTTGCGGCGAGATATCACCCGCTCCAATATTAGATACGAGGCAGATACGAGGCAGTTACGAGACGGTATCGGAGTCGATGAAGCCGTGATCCAGTTCCGCATCTCGCCGGGGCTAGGATCGTTCACGGCGGCATCTTGTTTACGGCTTATCTGAGCTCATTCAATTAGCTCGTTCGATTCACGGATATCCATTTGGAGATGTTAATCTGGCGTTACTTTCCCGTGACCTCGATGGAACGGCGAGCGGGCCGGGGGGAGGGTGAGCGGGTAATGAGCGGGTGGTGTTAAAACATGGACTGTATTTACATAAACCGTCGCGCACGCACTGTGTCGGGCGCGCCGGGCGACGACGCTGTGAGTACGCGCGGTCCGACGTGATATTATTTGTGTGTTGGTATTGGAGCGATAAATAAGAAAGTTGTTCCCGTGCAGTCAGCGATCGTTAGTGGATGTGTCGGCGCGGCTCGTTAGCGCTCGTCCGCGTCGCTCGTCCGTGGACCGCCTCCCGCCGGTAAATTATTATTGTTTATAACGAGGATAACTCGCCGGAGCGGGAAACGCCGTCCCTTTTCCTTACGAAAAATTATATTTCTTTTAAAATGTTCCTAACGTCGATTCGGAGAAAACAATTTGGTTTTATGTCTCGATTCGCAGCCGACGGGAAAATAAAGATTCATTTTGGAGAATTATGAAATCCAAACTTTGGCTACACGTTACACCGACACACGGCACACCGGGATACTCACAATGTCTCGTGAACACACACACACACAAACACACACTGGTACATACAGGTCACAATCATTGACATGTTCAGTCGATACCTGAGTATGTTACGATGCAGTACTTCATTGAAGCGATGCGATGCGACGGTCGGACTGCT
This sequence comes from Hemithea aestivaria, assembly GCA_947507615.1. Lineage (NCBI taxonomy): Eukaryota > Metazoa > Arthropoda > Insecta > Lepidoptera > Geometridae > Hemithea > Hemithea aestivaria. The sequence continues at coordinate 16,317,959 of OX382339.1, read as the reverse complement.
GCTCGTATTAATGACGTCATTATCGACACACATACATACTCTCGTATACTTGTAGCGTTTATGTTTATTATCTAAAAGTATGTGTCGCAGCCAACAAGCTTAATCATCCCTTCAATTAACAGCCTAGCCTCTTTACTAGAGGGCGCCGTTCAACCAACTTCCTGAATGATGTTCAGCCGTAGGTTTCATCACAACATTGAATCAACCGGCTGGCTAATGCTCGGGCCATTCGTACGCATGGATCAGACGATGCTCGATTGGCGAAAACACCCATTTATTGTGTATCGTTATTAAAATATAAGCTATGTTGTTAAATAAACAAGGTCGCAAACGGAATATCGACTGCTAATTCAATCGAAGGAATAAAAAAACTTATTGAAAAAACATCAAAGAATATTTTATTAGGTTCCTTCATGAAAATATTTGTCAGACAAATAAGGTAACACAAGAGGAGCCGCGACTCGACGGAATCAAGTTTCCCCTAAACTAACAAAATATCGACAGCGTACGGACGTGACTTTGCATACAACCGCTCTTTTTATTTGAGAAGAGCTTTCTGTTTCAGCGGAAGGGAAACAGGAGGATATAAAATAATTCGTTTTCGGTTCATATCCTTCCCGCGAGGCGCGCACAAATATACCTAACTGCCGCACGCGGTTACAGCTGCGACTACACACACACACGCACACTCTACGAGAACAACTTCACAGCTCCTACACATTACACGCTGCACACACATGTGTGTAGTTCCCGCGCCTTTGATTTATGGGAGGGAAACTTACTCGAGGCCGGAACTTTGTTATGGTTAATGAGTGGCACCGTGGAGCCTGGTGCGGGTGACGGAGGCGGCGCCGGGTGTCGCTGCGAGTCGCGCCGACACTCCTGTCGCTCGACGGAACATCTCTAACCTTCACGATATAACTGCGCTGGTACCTACGACCTGTCTCCCTTTGCCGAGACACGATCAAAGTTAAAAAGAAATTAATATTTTTTGTGAAACATTTTCCGAGTACGCGGATAAAAAGGAGAGTATCTTTGAACGAACGACCGACCGTTAAATTAAATGTATTTTGTGCCGAAAATAGAAAAAATATATAAACGTTTTCTTAGCGTCGGACCGTCGATTTGTAAAGGGAACCGCACGAGCTCCGGCGGAATATCAATCCTACATCTACCGGAAAACAATTAAAATGCACGAGGGAAGCTACGGCTGCGGGAGGGTGGTGAACGGTAAGTGGTGAGGATCCACAGAGGACAGGGAGGATACAAATTGACTGATACAGAGAGTCGATGTGAACAGAAATGAACACGGAGCGAAGATAACTGGGCTGACGTCACAACATCCGCATGCGGAACACTGTGAGACGTGAGTCCGTCTGCCGCAGTCATGCAGGACAGAAGCGAGGCTCGGAGCAGGAGCACCCGGAGGATGTCTGTACACATCATGATATTGTGAGCATATCCTGATATACCCACTAGGAATAAACTTTACACACCAAGATAAAAATAAACTTAATAAATCATACAAAATGAAGCTTAGAATTTAAAAATAATAGCACACATGTCAGCTGAACAATATGTACCTGGTAGGTGCCTAGTAGGTAGGAGCAACGTGCAGTTTATAAGCGGCCGATCTCTAACTACATAAGTAAAGAATCCCTTGAAGTGAAGACAACGACCGCTGCGAGAGACTCGACCCAATGTCACACTGAAATATCTTTCATTGTATTATTGTAATCAAACGATAACCTCACTCACCGTCAGGAGAGGATTCGGGACCGACACGACTGAGAGAGAGAGAGAGAGAGAGAGAGAGAGAGGCGACCCCGGCGTCGGTCGTGGCTTGATGGGTAATCGGACAATGTCGTCCGCTGCCTGGAGCAAAGCCTTGTATTGTAACCACAGTGTACGCGGACGAGTCATTACCTCCACAAGCGCTCTCCCCGTCCATTGTTCATCACTTTTCACTAGCTGCAGCCTTTACTTTCACTCGCTGAAATACATAAATACATTCCGGTCGGCAGTGAGAGCTATTAAGTATGAAATAAATGTTTTATGTTTGACAAGTTTCGAACATTAATGATCGCAAACAGTACTTAATAAAGATGTTTTTTCGAGAGTCAAAAATATGATGTAATAAGGAGCGAAGACGCTATTCGTCTTCATTAGCCGCGTATATTTTCGAACGTTTTTGCAAAGAAACTCGCTCCATTCATTTAATTAATTTACATTCAAAGTTAGTCCATTAAAGGCAGTTATGATCCGACGCCAGCGCAAAACTATTCAAAGCTAGAGTTACTCGTAATGGCAAAAGCGACTAAAACGGTTTAGCTGGATCTCTGTGAATTTACAATATGACGGGAGCGCCCCCCGTCCGCATCTGGTCCGCACCGAGCCGCAGCCGGCCCGCGCCCGCACCGGTCCGCACCCACGCCGGGGCAAAAACGCGCGTTTGTATTCATAGTGTGCGGCGTAATGGCTCTCGCTACAGTTTAGGGATACGACTGTTTGCCAGAATAACATACTCGAGCCGGAATATTTGATGGCGCACTACTTCTCAACTAGTACTCGCTTGCCTACTACTATATCATTATGTTTTCATCGGCATAAATGAATGCTCATAAGAACTATATTTTATTAGGTGAAGGGAGAGGTTATTTCTGTCGCACAAGGTCAAAACTGTCTGAATACTTTTCGAGATAATATTACAACACATAATATTATTCTCAAAGCCAGAAGTGTTCTATCCGCAGTCGTAGAAACACAACCCAGGATCAATATAAAGTACGCTGTAAGACTGAAATTCAAAGAGGATAGGGATCAGCAGAGCACGCGTGTGTCGCAGGCGGCCTTGTAACCTAGTTAGATGTCACTACGATATGAACGCTCACTGACGAGGGAAGGGGAGCGGCTATGATAGCCGGCTGTGAAGCTTTCACACGAACACTGTTCTAACAGCCACACTACGTGAACGCCGCCTCGGTCGCCCACTCGACGGTTTACTCCTATATTTTCTGTCTCCGTCTGTTCTGATACAAAACTCTATGACGGCTGATCTAAGTAATGAAGTGATGTATGCTTCGAGTGTGCGTCCCGGCGAGTGTCGGCGCCCCACTCGGCCGTGAATCAGTGCGCCCAGTGTAGACGTGTACATTAATATAGTGACGTCACACGCCGGAACCGACGCTCTACGCTCCACGCCGCCGATAAATAAACATCTCCCGTCTCGTACTGTACTATAACGACATACTACTAAATAACGCCAGATTTATGGACTCATCGCCTGCACACATTATTATTTTAGAAAAACAAATTTTATTTTATTTTTATTTTACAATTGTTGGAAAACTTACATCTAGGTCTATGAATATGGTGCTTAAATATTTACTAAGGGACATTTACAAGTTTCCACTTTTTTATTGTTATCTCTTTTTTATATTCACAAGCAAAAGTATTCAGGTAGGATCGGTTACACAATATAATGCAAGCGCTAGTATAGGCGGACAGCGGCCACCCTCCACCACATTCCATACAGACCTCTGGTCCCTACTCCGAGCTCGGCTCGTGCGCTCGGGCGCTCGGCCCGCGCCCTCGGGACTACAGTAACTATAAAAGTGTCTTTTGAAGCCAAGCTTCGTTTAAATTATAGCCGTTTTCCTCAACGTGGAAGTTTATTTAAAAGGTTTTGCGAAGTCGTCTCAGGGCAGGAGCGTGTTAACGTGAAACAATGAGGGATGTAACGAGGCTGTCACTCCTCGCTTTTGTGTTTGTTTGTCTTTTTGTGAACATTTTTGTGAACATTTTAAAACATTCTGAACACGATCGACGCAGAGCGACCGGAGGGAGGGAACGCGCGACTCGCGACTCGCTCAAACGGAATCTTTGAAGCGACAACTTTATAAATTGCCCAAAATCTAGCGTTCCTAAACAAACACACTCAGCTCATGGAGAGGCGCGGCCGCCGCTCGGATTTACTTTGGAAAGGGTTTCTCGTCTATTTATACTGATTCGGATAACAGTCGTCACATAGCTGACTCGGATGATTCACATCGGTTCTGTAATTCCATTCCATTAGCATTACAGCGCTAAATATTTTGTTCCGAGCTCGGTGTGATTCTCGCTCGCTATTATTGTCGCGGTGAAGGTCTCGGGTTCACAGCGGCGGCGAGCGAACATTTTGCATCATAATATTTTATCCGGAGATATTCAGAGAGATCCCTCGTGAAATTAGAAACGTAGCAACCCTCATCTAGGCAGAGCATTGATAAGCCGGTGGCGAGGTTAGCGTTCCGTTTGCTCACAACTACAGTATAATGTGAATACATGTGATGTATGAACAGTACCGGACGAGGTGCGGCTGCTCGCGGGCGGTGTGAACGCGCGCTCGTCGCCGCCTCCGCTAATGTGATGCAATTATTCAGCGCCCTCGGTTATGATACAGGCGCACATTACTGCGCCGCAACACACACCAAGTGCTCATTATACCTCTATATTTATAATCAGTACAATTGCTTGTTTTATTAAAACAACAATGAATTACACGTACGCCAATAAACTTACTCCAGCACGTCGACCCTCACTGATGAGCAGCTCCTGCCTGAGTACAGCGGCCGGTCGGGAGTCGGGGCACATACCTACATGGACTATAATATGCAGGGACATAGTTCCGTCCACATTCCGCGCGCTCCTTGTGCGCACACAACCAGTAAGGAACAGATATTGTACAAACATTACCTTTTATATTATATGCGTACCTCAACACTTTGTAGGCGCTCAATAGCTCGTTAATTTATTGTCGAACTGCCGCGACGGCCGCTCTTAAACAAAAAAATAGTTTCAATCTAAATAAGCAATCTGTGGCGGTGACCCTGTAACATGAAGTGAAACATTGTACGGTTGTAGCAGCACAGTAACTAACCTCGACCATAGCGTGTGTGTAAAGTGTAGTGTGGAGTTAATATCTATCTGCTTGTCCACGTAAGGTTGCGTGTCACAACACCTGCCATTTATTCAATAAACTAGTAGTGAATGGCTCATTCTCATTGAAACGATTCTCATCGTCACCTTCATGGCAAATCTTATTTATTGCTTATTTGTAATATTTATGTATAATATTGTATAGAGCTGGATAACACGAGTAAACTTTTATATAAATGATTTAAATCGTACGTTTCATTTCGAAGAAAAACAGATTTGTAATTTTCGACGCCACGAAAGTGATTCCGTCATTATTTTTTTACAACTTTTTCAAGTAAAACCCTTTTAAAAGACTAAATCTACCAAAAATGTACAATAAAACGACATTCTACGTAACAATAAACCTCACTACAGAAGAAAATATGCGTAATTTGAGATATTACTTTACCTTTCACTTTACTTTTTTATTAGTTAGAAATTTGGTATGTATGTATTAAAACCCTAAAATAACAGAAAAAGGACTTTTTAGTTGGTAAAAAGGCCCTATCAAAAGAAAAAAATACAAAAAAATCACTTTCGTGGCTTAAAAATCACCTTCATGGTAAAAAACCCTATGAAGGTGATGCCACGCTGGTGACGAAAATATCCCTTTTTGGTGAAATTCTCGAAAGTTTAGGTATAATGTATAAAATTAAATACTACATCTTTATCTCGCATATTTTGGCGTTTCGAAAAGCTAGCTTTGATTTGAATAACTAAAATACAATGCATAAAAATGTTGTCCATGCAAGTGATCGGTACACCCATGAATAAATTGAAACTTAGCAATTTTATTTTTTCCCACGGCTTGATAAGTCCTAGATCCTACTTCTACGATTGCAGAACATGGCCATCATTGAAATGAATCGAACTCTGTATTGGATTGTTGATGATGTGTTTAACAGCAGCCGATAAACTACGCAAATTTATAGCACCTAAAATCGTGTGACCGCCGCATTATTTCATTTTAAATTCTAAATAATAATGAAAGGCTTTTTTTAGACTGTATACCGTAAAGTGTATTTGTTTGCGAAAATTTTGGTATTTGTTATATACAGATACACCGAAATTTGTTAAAGTAGTGTCCAAATGTTTCTCTGCAACGGAAAGTGTGACACCATGAGAATACGAAAAATGGCTCCGTTTTTGACCTTTCATATAAAATTTTAATATTATTTTTTGCGTCTATTATGACAATCTTTATTTATTTTGTAGCTTAATATATGTTTTATCCACCTATACAAGATTCATGTCTCTTTCTTTAACCGTTTAGGAAATATAACCGTGTGACCATCAAATTTGAGCTAAAATGAGAATGAGCCGAATACTACGCACGGGTACATTCATGTAAACAATGTAAACGAGTTGAGTATAAAACGAGCCCCGAGCCATTAACGAAGCTATCGCAAGCCGCAAGCTTCCAAATATTCCTCGCTATATTAGAGCGTAACATTTAGTCGAAATTCATCCGAGTAGCCGTTACCATAAGTTGAGGATCGAGGTGGGTGACACGGGCGGGCCGGCGGGCTGGCGGGCCGGGGCAGGCGGGGCCGGCGGCGGCAGGCTAGCGCGCCGCAAATTATATGTTTATGAACCGCATCTCGAGTTATACTCGCTCGTAACTCCGACTCCAACAAATAATAATAAAGATGTTTGCATGCGGGATGTTTCTGGCGGCGCGTGAACCCACACCCGCACATTTTTACAATAAACTTCGACTTTATACATCCCACCAAAACATTCTGTAAAAAACTAGCCAAGTCTCGATGGAGCTGCTTGTTTATCTCTAAAAAATAAAACGGTCAAGTACGAGTAGGACTCGAGCACCGAGGGTTCCGTATAAACCTACGACATTCTACGGAACCCTAAGGAAAAGTGGGTATAATATTATATACTGTAGGTTTTGATTCCTTTGCGAGTACTTGCGAGTTTGAAAATATGCCGCTAAAATCGCTGTTTCTTTTGATTTCGTTGACATAGATGTTTGATTTTTTTACAGCTTAAAGTTATTATAAAGCTGAGTATTAGGTATGAATTTTCAATTTAATACCTGTACGCGTTCTTGAGGAAAGGGATAATAAATACAAAATTATTAAAAATATTTTTTTATGGACATTTCTTCGAAATTGCGTTCTTCGGCTGATTCCTATGGTCAAAATTTAATTTCACTTTTAGCCCTGTAACACATGTTTATATGAAAATAGGTATCCTAAAAAACATATATGTGAATGAGGGACTCATTTCTATTAAGTAGTTTTCGAGATATGATCGTTCAAATATTTTGTGCCCATATGAATCAGAATTTGTTACAGATGAATCAGAAACAGGAATAAAAATTAAAAACTAAATGTTTTATGTGAATTAATCATTTAATCATCATCATCATCATCATCTCAGCCATTGGACGTCCACTGCTGAACATAGGCCTCCCCTTTGGACTTCCATATGTACCGGTTGGAAGCGACCTGCATCCAGCGTCTTCCGGCGACCTTTATAAGGTCGTCTGTCCACCTTGTGGGTGGACGTCCTACGCTTCGTTTGCTAGTCCGTGGTCTCCACTCGAGCACTTTTCGACCCCATCGGCCATCCGCTCTGCGTGCTATATGGCCTGCCCATTGCTACTTCAGCTTGCTAATCCGTCGGGCTATGTCGGTGACTTTAGTTCGTCTACGGATTTCTTCATTTCTGATTCGATCTCGTAGAGAAACCCCGAGCATAGCCCTTTCCATAGCACGCTGGGCGACTTTGAGCTTCGAGATGAGGCCAATGGTGAATGACCACGTTTCGGTGCCGTAAGTCATCACTGGTAACATACATTGATCAAAGACTTTCGTCTTGAGGCACTGAGGTATATCGGACGAAAAGACATTGCGTAGTTTCCCGAACGCTGCCCAACCGAGTTAGATTCGGCGGTTGACCTCTTTCTCGAAGTTGGACCTACCTAATTGGACTACTTGTCCTAGATAAATATACGAGTCCACAACTTCGAGTACCGATCCTTCAACAGATATTGGGGTGGGCACAACATTGGCATTTGACATAACCTTCGTCTTGTCCATGTTCATTTTTAAGCCCACCCGTTGTGAAGCTCGGTTGAGGTCATCGAGCATCGTGCTGAGTTCCTTCATCGACTTTGCCATGACTACGATGTCGTCGGCAAACCGAAGGTGAGTGATGTATTCGCCGTTGATATTGATGCCAAGTCCTTGCCATTCCAGGAGCTTGAAGGTGTCTTCCATTACGGCAGTAAACAGTTTCGGAGAGATAACGTCTCCCTGTCTTACGCCTCTTCTTAATGGAATCGCCTTCGTGCTCTGCTCCTGTACTCGGACTGACATAGTGGCGTTCTTATACAAGCACTTCAACACTTCAATGTACCGATAGTCAATATGGCATCGCTGAAGTGACTCGAGCACCGCCCATGTTTCCACCGAATCAAAGGCTTTTTCATAGTCCACAAACGCTAAGCATAATGGCAAATTATACTCCTCGGTCTTCTGTATAACTTGCCGCAGCGTATGTATGTGGCCATAGACCACATGTACTATATATAGCCTCTTCGGAAACCGGCTTGTTCGGGAGGCTGGAAGTCATCAAGTCTGTGTTCGAGACGGTTCGTGATGACCCTTGAAAACCGCTTATAAACATGGCTCAGAAGCGTAATGGGCCTATAGTTCTTCAATAGGCTGTTATCACCTTTTTTGAAGAACAGCACCACCTCGCCTCTGCTCCACGTCTCAGGCGTTTTGCCCTCGGACAAGACGGAATTAAAAAGTTTCTGGAGGACTTTAAGTACCGGTGTTCCACCCGCTCTCAGAAGCTCTGAAGTGATTCCGTCTTCGCCCGGCGCCTTGTTGTTCTTAAGCTGCTTCAGGGCCATCCTAATCTCGTAAAGACTGATGTCCGGGATATCTTCGGTATTGTGTCGGGACAGTTTGGCTCTTGGATCTCCTATCAAGCTGTCAACGGGCTTTGCGACCGAAGTGTAAAGCTGTCCATAGAACCTCTCGATGTCCCCTTAAACCTCTGCTTTGGTCGACGCTATGCTGCCATCTTCCCGTTTCAGCTTCGTCAGCTGGCTTTGCCCAATAGACTTGTCCTTCGCGAACACTTTGGAGCCTTGGTTTCGCTCAATTGTCTCTTTGACACGGTTAGTGTTAAAGAGACGCAGATCATGACGCAAGGACTTAGATATACGTCTATTGAGCTGCCTATAAGACTCGGCGTCATCGGGAGATTGCAACTGTAACGAGCGTCGTTCAGCTATGAGGTTTAAGGTTTGATCAGCCAATTTCTGAGGTCTATCTTTACGACGGGGTCTAAAAAACTTGGACCGTGCGTACAGCTTCCACTAGCCCGTCGTTGATCTCGTCCACTGATGCTAAGTTCTCAAGGCAAGCAAAGCGGTTTGTGAGCTCGAGTTGGAAGCTTTCGGGGTTTTGAATATGGGCACTGGTAGGTCGGAGCGTAGACTTCATCAGACTGGACCTTTCTAGCTTAACGTTTATATTTAGTGAGCCTCGTACAAGTCGGTTATCACTGCCGGTTTTAACCCTGTTGATCACAGAGACATCACTAAATATCCGTTTCTTGTCGGTCATGATGAAGTCTATCTCATTTCTCGTGGAACCATCGGGGCTCATCCAGGTCCATTTCCTGTGAGGCGGCTTCTGGAAGAAAGAGTTCATCATGAAGAGTTCCTCTCTCTCCAGGAAATCAGCCAGCCTCTGTCCCCTAGGGTTCCGTTGCCCATACCCAATCATTTAATATCAAACAATAATATGTTTATTTAATAATATGAAGATACGAGAATATTATTATTTAACAAAAAGTGTAACTATTGTGCATATTATAATTTTTCTGAGTACAAAAAAGTTACTAATATTGTTTCATTATGTTGCTTATTTTAATTAATGGTTCCTATTTAATATACTTATTGATAGAGCTATTATTATATAATATAACCTTTCATAATGATTAAAAATCACAGAAGTACAAACTTATTCTAACATAATAATACAAAATATAGGTATGTAAGGAGCTACAAAGTTAGGATAATTGCTACGTAATATTTTACTCTGTTAATTTTTTTAACCGTCTAATCAGTCCTGTTTACTTATTAACTCACATAACTATTAACTATCTTTATTTGAAAATCACAGAAGTAAAAACTTATTCTAATAATGACACTATTGACATCAGTCTCAATTTTAAACAATTTTAATTCTAATTAAAAAAACAATCACATTGCATTAGTGTATTTATAATACACTAATAATAAAGTATGAGAATTGAGATCAACTTTAATTAAATGGCACTTTCAACATTATGCTGCCTTAGTAAAATAAAATTATTAATTATGGCTAAGTTATGAAATCAAGTGCTTTTACGTTCTGCGAGTTTCTTTTTCACCTTTATTTCATCTTTACTGCGTGGCATTTTTGTGAGCTGCAACATTTAATATAAATTAGATAAATCATAAAGAATTTTACTTATGAATAAATATTTTTTATGATAGTTACAAGACAAGAAAAAAAAACGACAAGGAAAATATTGCATCAGATGTGCCGAATATTTATTATTATTACGTTTATATATTTATTTTTCTTTATTAATTGACATCTTAGATTACATTTTTTACAATATTTCTATAAAATTATTATTTATTATTATGTACCTATATAATGATTCCTACTTTTTATCTAAAACATATCAAAAGTTACTCGTACATTAAGTTAAATAAAATTTTACTCCAGTTACTTTTGCATACTTATTCAAAAGCATAATATGATGAGGAAAATATATGTCATTAGCAATACTAAACCTGTTAACATGGTCAATAATAGGAAAAATACGCATCAACAGCACTCCTTTCCTGCTGAAGGGGACAAAACGAATTTATTTTTTGATTAATATAGGGGTTTAACCATATAAATCAGGCACAGATGAATCAGTATTTTGCCTAAAATCAATCATAACTCATCATACGTATAGACTTCAGTATTTGTATTTTTCTTCATGAATCTACTATCCAAAAGCATGACTCGAAACTCAGATTAAAGTCCCAAAACAGTTTTTTTTTTTTTTCACACAAGGCATTGTAATCAGTTTTCTAGCTGAACCAAACACAGATGAATCAGATATTTACCTTTGTAACACCGGGATTTTAGGTACCAGGCGCACGTCCGCCTTCTAGCACGTCCGTTGCACGACTGGCTGCCCCCCGCGCGGGGTGCCATACTCCCATTATAATTACTTCACCAAGTACGGTCAAGCGTAGGTCGCGCCACATTAATCAGTACTATACGCCGGACACTTCTTATTTATTTATTTATAAATACGCTAATGTAGTTATAACTAAAACATATTTTTTATAGAAGAGTTCAATTCAATCCCTTTCGTTTAGATTATAATTCATATTGATATGTCAAAGTGAAAATGAAATATCGACCACTTTGTTCCGATAAACGACAAACGGACGCCCTATATTAATCAGGAGAACGAACTTCAAAAAAATATTTCTTGTATCTAGACTGCAATTATTTTAAAAATACTACTTGCACCAGTTAGCGACAACACTAAACTATATATAAAAAAATATAATATGCTGTTTTGTCTATTGGTCTAGGAGATAAACCTTCAGACATCGAAAATTTTGCCTCCGAAGAATCATCCTTAAGTGTGTTGTGTTATTGATTAATTCGCCTTAAAATCTTTATAATAATGCATAATATGATAAGATCAAATTTTAAAGGTAGATTATAATAAAAAAAAATCTGTGTTGACTTATTTATGCCCTAAAAACCGTCACTATCTTCCATCCACTCCCCGTACAATATTGTGATAGTCCATCAATTTGGAAAGCCAACACATTTTCATATTGAATTTCGTCGCGTTATTTCATCAATTTCGTCTTGATTGACGGCCAATTTTCCTTTCTGGACTTCCTCAATGTATAAATAACGGTCCCAGGTGACATATTTGGAGAGATATCGTGAATC